>JAUTDX010003937.1:0-33538 GCA_030844895.1 Ambrosia x helenae | reverse complement strand
GGAGCGAATGAAGTGCCTTCGCCTCTAAGGGCCGTGGCATGCCGCTCCGCAGTCTCCTGTGCCTCCTTCTCCGCCTCCCCCTGCAACTCCTTCTTCGCATCTTCAAAGGCAGCGCGTAAGAGCTGAACACCATTGGGGAGCTTGGCACATTCCGCCACCACATCCATTACAAGGGAAGGTCAACTCATCATACGTCGTCACCTCCGCATCATACTCTTTATCTGCGTCAATGTTCCGGTAAGGATTGTCTTCAAAGGGGTGCCCGCCAAGACAAAATTCAAACCCTTTGTTGAAACCAAGGGCAGAACCATATTGCTTTGACTTCTCTAACAGGCGAGCGACAGCTTGAACATGGTTGGTTCCTCCCATCACGCGGGCAAACACCTACAACGCACAAGTTATAAGCGTCATGGACAAGATGACAAATTAATACAACATATATAAGTCAAACAATGAAGACGTACCCCTTGAATTCCAGTGGTCATCAGCCATTTAAAGTTGTTATCCGCTTCCTCCTGACCCTCCTGAGCCATCCGCAACATCTCCATGGTGCTATCACGTGCTGCCGCAAGATCCTTGACATCAGTGGATACAGTCAATTTCTCGTCCCTCAAGGCGTCAACCTCGTGCTTCAGCAATGTAATGTCATTCTCAAGACTGGAAACGCGTGATGATTGCAGTAGCACCTCATCCTCCTCTTGGCCAGGTCAGAAATTGCGGATGCAGTCTTGAATTTTTCCTCCGCGAGCTCTCGATTCTTTCCCTCCAATGCGGCCTTGAGTCGCGTAACCTCATTCTCAAAACCACGCGCACGATCGCGCTTCTTAGCAATCATCTGGTTGGTGGCTTCACAAGATATCTTCCACTCTGCGAGGCCTTGGCATGACAGCCCTCAAGAGCTTTACCTGCGCCAGCGCGTCCGTAAGAGCTTTTGACTGCGTCACGCAATCTTGTTATACTTATCAAGCACATTCTTGAACGCCGCCCTACGAACTGCCAGCTCTTGTCCCGCATCCATCAAGGCCTGGTAACCACGCCTTACCTCACTCAATCGTGCAGCGGCCATAGCCAATCCACAGCCTCGTCCTGAAGAAGAGCAAGACGATCACGTTTGGCTGTGTAGGCCCGCTCCGCGGGTGGGATGGAACCTGATAACCATTCTTCACATGTGGCTATCTGAAAGAACCTTCCATCCTCGTGAACAACCAGTGAGGCCTGTAAATAGGGCCAGTAGCAACATCCAGTTTAAACCCGGAGGAGGTTAATTCCCGTGTTATCCGCCTTTTGGGGTTGTTGCCTCCGGATGGCATAGCCGCCTTCCCAGACCTCCCACCTTCACCATCACCCGCAGACCCGTCGCCAGACGACACACTCACATACTCCGCATCACCAGACACACCACCCTCAAACTCCGTACCTTGAGGGTGCTCACCACCACATGGTGACAAAGGATGAGCCACAAACCGCTAACCGGAGCCACCAGTTTTCCACTCCTTTACCTTTCTCTTGTTCTTTCTTCCTTTGCTCTTCCAATGCCCTTGCCTGCTGTAGCTCTGCTTCACGAGCTTCGGCAAGTCTTCGATCTTTTGCAGCTTGGGCATCCCCTTGCACTTCGCCTGTTTGGCCGCGTCCGCCATAACTGTCTCTCCGCTGGCTTCAGCCTGCACAGCGGGCTCAGTTGAGTCAGGTTCGGTGGGTTTAGCACCAGACACTTCAGACAGTTTCGGCCCACCAGGAAAAAGAAGTGGGGCACCTATGACAATAGGAAAGAGCAATAAGAGAAAGCGGGGAGGCAATATAAAAGCAGAAATAAACTGCAAAAACTAACCTTGTTGAACCTCCTTCACAATCTTAGAGGCCAAGTGTGGACATTTTTGAGAAACGGCCAAGCAAACCTTCAAAGTGGACGTTGGCGAATCCTCCTCAGGCATCTTCCGCTTTGAAGAATCCATCATAGACATCACGTCCTTCAGCTTCTTTCCAACACCATGGCCACTCTTCCCAGACTCCCCGCTGGCATGACCAGACACGGGTGGCGTGGTGAACACTTCAACATAGTCACCCTTGCTCTTGGACCCGCCAGATGCGGGTGGCTGACGAGACGAGCTGCTTCCGCCGCTAACACCTGCACGATCCCGAGCTCGATGAGTCAACGAGCAAGACTCGTCCTCAGACTCATCGTCGGAAATAAACATAATATTTCGTCCCCGCTAGCGGTAATCGGATTCAGCGGACGAGGATTAACAGGGACATCACCTGGGATTAGCGGGTGCCCGGAAAGTCCTTGACATTAACAGGAGCAAATTTTGATTGTCTGCTCCACCAGGGCTCCTCCACCCGCGCGGAGAGGTTTCCATCTGAACTCACCAACGACACCAGGAATGATAGAGTAAAAGCAACTTTTCTCTGCAACGCGGAGCAAAACAAAGTAAGAGAAGCATAGACAACAGTATTAATCCAAGCAACGGGGAGAACGCATACCTTCACCATTCACATAAAAGTGCGGGTTTCTGGTCAGCCCTTCCTCCTACGCGGCTCACACCCGCCATCAAGAACGCCTCTGGCTTCACATTCGCCATTTATATAGAAGTAACTTGCTGAGTAATCATCTCATACCAATCGAAGTCAGCGTACTTGGTCACAGGAAAGTCTCTCAACTTTGCCTTCGTAGACACAACCAGCCACTGCAAAGGCACCGGAAAAAACACCTTGCTGGATGAAAAAGAACTTCCACTTCCAATCATGCATGCTACGCGGAGGTTCGTTCCTAACTAGCTTAATCCTTACTCCGCTGAGTAAAGGAATAACACTGAGGTCCTCCGCGAATGAAGCGGTAAAAAGCGTTGAACATATCAAAGGTTGGCTCAACCCCTTGAGACCGACACACAAATTCAAAATGTACCATGCGGTTATCCCCAAGGGTGTCACTTTGTCAGATAGACTCCGTACCGAGGAGTAAATCGCAAACAAACCTTGTCACCGGGCAGACGGAAACCGGCCAACTGGAAGTGTTGCGTCATACAGAGCTATTCTACCAGGGCCAACGTCCAAGACAGTCTCACCTTTGGCCAGCAACGTCGGCTCCCAACTTGTCGAATTTCATATAACTCTAAGAACAGCTCGAACGACTCCCTTTTCCACTAATAGGAGCGTCAGACATACAGACAAGGTCTTTCTTGCCTCTGGTATCGGCGTCGGACATTTTCGAGTTTCCGAAAACACTTGGAAATCAACGGAGATGATGACTTCGCTGGAGAAAAAAATGAGATAGAATACAAACGGTTGAATAGGAAAAAGTGAACAAAGGAAGGAAGAGTGGGGGGTATATACACCAACGGCATTAATGAAGGTGGGCCAGGGACAGACACAAGGCCTATTAACGAGTGACACGTAGCCCATAAAGGCGAGAATTCAGCCACGCGCTGCGCGTCGCTACCATGCGCCTGACACAAAGACAAAGAAGTCTTCTGTCTGTAACTGAAATGACGGCTGGACAGACGCGGCAGACAGACAGACAGTCCACTTCAACCGTCAAACCCCTACCATGATGACTTTTCGAATGTCCCTCCCCCCCAAAAAAAAATCATTAGTATTAAATTCGATATTTACAGCGGAACACATACTCGGGGAGCCACGTCCGCCTGACGAAACACGTAACAACCCGCCAAACATACCAATCCGCCAATACTACCCCAACACCTCCTTTTCAATCAGTCCACCACCTCTCACGCTTTTGCTACGCACAACCAAGAGAGACGTTGGACTAGGGGGACTTGAAAGGGTAGGGACCCAAATTACCATGGCCCATACCCAATGTTCTGGCCCAAAGACCTGAACAGGTCCACGAGGCCCAAAAGCTTCGACAGATCAGCCAGCGGCGGAACCAGCCTGGCGGGCTATGACCGCCAGGCGGGTGCAACGCAAGCGTACCCACACGCAAGTTCCAACATCCGCCAGGGTTTTAAAAACAGGATCAAGAAGGGACACGTGGCGATAACCTACACGCCCGTACAATGATGTACGAGCCAATCAGGCTCAAGGACGTGTGGCATGGACCATGCTGCACAACCAGCCAACAGGAGAATCACACGTGTCTTGGATAGGACCCGCATGAGAAAAACAGTACGTCTACTGCACGCGCCAGCCAATGAAAACGCATGGGACCACCTCAGTAAAGATCTCCATTAACAAAGGGCCGCAGAGGGGGCAATAGTACACTCGGCAGCCAATCATACTTCACCTGACCTGCGGCCAATCATTCAATGCCACGTCAGGATAACGGTACGACCATTCTCTATGATTTATTACATGTCATATATTATATCTTTCTGGGCCTAATCTTGGGCTGATGTGGAGGCAAGCCCTTAACTGTGTCTCGGCCCATTGGGTAAGTTAAGGGTAGATGTTGAGGCCCGTGTGGAAGCTATTTAAGGAGCACTTAGTCTCCTTGAATAGGTCATTCAGAAATCCGTGAAGAACACAATAAGGCCGATTACGTTTTTGTGTCTGCTAAGTAGATTCCTTCGGGATTCGAGGCGGTCGCCCCACATCGGTATTCTGTGTTATTTCAGGTCTCCAATCAATTAGAGGACATTCAATCTAGCGAAGGATCAAAGCTGTAGAGACGAACCTAACCTCTGGATCCAAGGTTAGACATATGTTTCTTCTGTAAGTGATTCCTGAACACAACTTTCGTTAGATAAATGAATTTATACATATATACGTGTGTGTAAGAAGAATGGGAATCATGAAAGGATGGAACGTTAATATTGATGCCAAGGTAAGGAAGGTAGAAATGGATTAAATGTAGTTTATTTATGCTTGAGAACAAATGAGTTATTGATAGGTATATAACGTAGCAAAATGATTTGTATGAATGTTACAAACCGAATGGGATGATAAAAATATGTCCTTTGAGGAGTCAAAATGGCTAAGGTTAAGTGAATATTGCTTTGAGGTATCAATATCTTTGATTTTGTGCGAAAATCCCCAAAGTTAGTAGCAAAACCGACCAGGGGGCGCAAGGTCAGAGCAAGTCAGAGCACCTTGCGCTGGTGCCTTGTCAGCTTGCGCTGACCTTCTGATGTGGTCAGACAGGGGGCGCAAGGTGGCCAGCGCACCTTGCGCTGGTGTGCACCAGCTTGCGCCCCCACTGGATTATTGTCCGTTTTTCACGTATTTTGATGTTTACTTATACGCGCAATCCGTATTGGCGTTTATCGCATCGGCTGTAACATTCGTACTACTTTTCGTATTTTCCATTCTAGTCCTTGTACTCTTGTATCTTTCATTTTGTACCCTTGTACTCCCGAGCTTATGATCAATGGAAGAATATTTTGTCAATTGCATTTAACTTTTAATCTATTTCAATCTTTCTATGTATTCTATTTATGCAAACTTTACACTTTACGCTTAAAAACGAGACTCTAATACGAAACCGAAACATAAACGAACCCGTACGAGTTAGGAATCAAGCCCAATCCAAAAACATATCAAAATGGGCTTAAACCTTAAGTTTTAACCTAAAAACACGTCCAAAACCAAGTCTGTTGGGCCAAGCCCAACCAAAAAAACATTTTTGGGCCTAAACACCTGGTCACGTCGTGTGACCAGATTCTGATTTCCCGTCACGTAGCGTGACGAGACCTGTCTGGCAGCACAAGAACCAACTCGTTATTACACCCATTTATCTCACCTAAACACCTCCCAACCACCCTAATTACTACATTAAACACCCAACCAACCCACCTTACCTATAAATACAACTCCTCTCCACCCTTTAACCCCTTGTTCATCCTTAATCTCTCCACAATCACTCTCTAATCCTCCAAGTTTTGAGCAAACTTCCTGATTACACATCAGTAAGTTTTCCAAGCTCAAACCCTCTTTCTCTTCTGTTTTTCTTTCTCTTTTGCATCTAAAACTCCTTGGAGGAACCTCTAGGATCTTCCCCATATTTATCCACAGAAGTGTGATAAGGGTAGAGCACCTAAAAGAGGACCCAAAGGTGTTTGTTTTTCTGAATTGTTTTTATGTCCTAAGATAGTTTGTTGTGAAAGAACCAACCAAGTCTACTAACAATCTAATGTTAGAAAGATTTGTGCTATGGTATTGGGTGACAAAGGAGAGTCAAGACTCATCCAAACTAGTCCCCAAACTTTACTTAAATTTCTTAGCTATACTATATAATAATATAAACATATACTTTCAAGTTTCTATCTTATTATCCTATTATTAATCTTTGGAAGGTTTGTGGTTACACCCTACCTTACCAACTCTCTTGACCCTTCTTGTGCTACGGATTTATCCACACTAGAAAGGGGAAATCCCGTGTCCAAAACCCACGTTTATTCCATAAACGAAGTGGTTATGACATGAACCTATCAAATGGATTCACATTCCTAACCTTATACCATCCGAATCATCTATGATGATTTTGTGCTTGGTCTAACTTAATCTCATGACCATCCGGATTGCCCTAAAGGCAATTTGTGCTTGGTTTGCCTAAAAGGCTTGCATGACTCTCGTGAATCTATAATCTAAACTCGAACCTAAGACTCTTTATTCTCTAAATCTAGTTAACCAAGGCTAAGGAACTAATCTCTCAAGACTTATCTTTGGAACCTTGCTAAACGCACCCAAAGGTGAGTTCATACTTGTCCCCCTTTTACTCTTTATCACTTTTGGGGTGTAAACATGTATCATATGCAAAACACACTAATGCTTTCATAAACACACATGCTCAATCTATTAAACATACTTATATGCTACTTGCCATGCTTATGATTCTTAGATACTTAGACATAAATCATTAACTATTATTAGCCCACTTAACATGTATAGCGCTATAGGACTAGCACACCGCCCCCTTTATGGGTCATTGTTAAGATTTAAACGGCCTAGCATGAATATGTTGGGTATACGCTGTGGTACTCGCGGGTTTGAGTTATGTCTTTTGTATGATATGTATGTGCAATGCTATAGTATGAGATTTGAGTAAACCATTCTAAAATACTATGTATGTAAACCAAAACTAGTATGCTCACCAATGCTTTATGTGTTGACGGATATTTTATACATGTTGCAGGAAATGTTTGATGCAGGATATTCAAGAAATCTACTTAGGATTGGACTAGAAACACACGCTAGTTTAAATTCTATAATTTGATGTTGTACTTTCCATTCTATGAAACAATTTGTATTTTGTTATCTTTTAGACAATGATTATGCTATGAATGAAATTTTATCTTTAAATTATATTGTCATGAATTCTAGTGTCATGAAGTCTTTGAACAATCTATCCCAAGTCTCGCCCCGATGTATTCCGCCATCGGTTGGGGTGTGACAGATTGGTATCAGAGCCATGACTATAGGGATTTAGGAAAATTGCCATGATTGTCCTAGACTATAGTTAGGAACCTATTTGTCCATTCTTTTATCATGCTTAATATACTTGTGCTCCCTAATTGCTTCTACTCCATTCTCTTGGTCCTTAAAATTTACCTTCCTATTTGTGGACTACTCTACACTCGAAGACGCTCGTATAACACAAACGAAAGGAAATCACCGAAATAGGCGTGAAACCCTCACTTTGGTGATAACTTTCAATCCGCGTAAAATCTTTGTGTTTTTGAAACTACACCAAGATAGGAGTGATATCCTCACCTTGGTGGAAATTTCACAATTCTCGTTCTAGTGGACACTTACCAATTGAAGGTTGGAATTAATTTTCTTACCACATTGGACAAAGTGTACAAACCACACTCAAAGAAACGACCTCGCTAAGATAGGAGTGAAATCCACAACTTAGCGACTAGTTTCAATCCTTGATATTTTTTTTTAATCTCGCTAAAGTCTCAAATTTACTAATGACAAGAAACATGTAGTAACTGGAAGGGTGAATACCGTTAACCGCAGGTTCGGGGAGAGTATTTCCACCTATTAAGCCAAAGCATGTTTTAAACTCAAAGGTAAATTCGAACCACTTTGGTTAGTCTTAGTTCCGTTCTGGAACACTCCAATTGCTTGCTTAAAACAAGCCTCTCATTTTATGTTAATATTATTTTCAATGTTGTTTTCATGCTATGTTTTCACTACATATATTCGATTTACTTTTTTTTTTATTTTTTTTCTACTCGCATACAATCTCAAGACTCGCATTTCAAGCTACTCTAGCGATCTCCAAACGATACTAATAATCGCAAAACCAACACGAATCGAAACTTCCTTATGATTAACTATGTGCTCTATACTTGCTTATACATACGTGTTATGCTATTTTAACAATGTGAAACTTGCGTACTATACGTGTAACTAGAACTTGCATACTAAATCTATGAGAACAACTTGAGCTTATGTATTTTGTTTATCTAAATTTGCATCAATTTCACCGATCTAATCTTACCCGCAAGCTTTTCATTGGTAACCAAAATTCTAGTAACTTATTTCCTAAATTCAAAAGTCACTTTGTTTAAAAACGTTTATACAAATCTTCTCATGTATGATTCTCGTAGATGTCTTCTCGTCTCAACAGCATCGACCTCAACCAACTGGCGAGCCTTATTGCCCAAGAATTAGTCAAGATTCTCCCTAACCTAGAGACGCCAACAAACCCAATTCCAAACCCCGGCGATACCATCCAAGTCAGCACAAACCATGTAGATACTAAACCTACTACCCATACCCCTACCAAACAAACGAAAAAGGGTAACCGAAAACGCAAAAACCTCAAACAAACCACACTTCGACAACTCCTAAGACACCGAATCCCAACAAAAAGCAGTATCGTGGAACCTTTCCGCTATGCGACAGTTGTAAATATCACCATCCCACTCACACACAATGCCGTATATGCGCCAACTGTGGTGCATATGGTCATTTAGCCAAAACATGTCGCTACACCACTAAACCACGACCCGAACAACCTACTAGTACCACCTCATTCACTAAAAACAATGGATGGCTATGCTCCGAGTGCAACGACCCAACCCATGAATGCAACCAATGCCCAAGACTTGCCTTGGTGATCTACGATGCTGGAAAACCCACTCACCACACTAAAGAAGATTGATTTTTCTTTTCTTTTTATAAAAAAAAATGAGAATTTCCTTTATGTAATGTTTTCAAGAAATTATTCGGATGTGAAATTTTCTTTACGAATTATGAAATACCATCGTTATCTTAGTTTACAATCATAATTTATCGGCAAAATTCAAATATCGCAAAACCATTTTCTGGGTTTGTGTGAGAGTTTTATGTAGGAAGTAATAGGAATGTCGGATTTGCAAATATGACATAAGTACGGAATGATGCGTGTGTAGGTAATTAAATTGATAAGTTTGTATATATGGTAACAAGTACGGTAAGTAGATTTGTTATGATTTTGTAGATTAAGTAATGTGATGTATGCATGGGGTACTTATACCTGGGTTTGTGTGAGAGTTTTATGTATCTAAAGGTTGGTCATTATATGTAGATTGAGCATAGGATTGGAAACGTGAAGTTTGTCCTAATGAGCACATGAAGGAAAAATAGCATGACGAGTCAATATAAGTTGTGTAGGGGAATTGTACGCAGACATGTATTGTAGTGTTGTTAACCTTTTATTATGAGAATGGTATTAAAGATGCAGGTATGCAAGTATGAATGCTTAGCAACTAGAGGTTAGGATCCGGATATTAGACTCGAACTTACGAATAGGCGTTTGAACAGGATCACGGAGTATTGTTGGATGTTATTTCCACACTATGAGTAATTTGCATGAAGTCACATAACGAACTAACGAAACAGTTATGTGGTGATTGCAGGTTGTCTTGTCTACCTAATAAAGCAAGGAAAGGATAGAGATCGAGCAAGGACGCGGATTGTACGTGGTCACAGACATGTAACCAAATAAAGATGACTTGTGTTGAATGTAAAAAGAAACATTAAAAGATGTAACACCCATAATAGCTCTTAGATATGGTTTCCAAATATTCGAAATGTTTTTATAAAGCACGAAATTTTCTAGTTCGTATTTCCATTGCGTATTTTCAATTAAACCGGTTTAGGGTGTTACAAAAGGGATACCGCATCCACCATCAAGTGGGGTTGACAAGTTCGCAACCCAAAAAGTAACTTAGTAACCCCCATGCATGACCTGAGCAGCAAGAGTTCACTTTGGGGATCCCTAAGGCAGGGCATGAGCTTCATAAGGGCAACCGAAACCGTAGCCCGCCGCCCTACCAACTCCACTATAAAGATAGGATCTCGGCTAACAGCCCCACCAAGGTGCTTAACCCCCTTCTCTGGTCTACCAATTCCTCTCGGGAAAAGCCCGTCCTGACTTTTCAGCCCGTCACACGTTGGCCAAAAGACCTTTGTTTTCTTAATATGGAGATGAAGCCCCAGAGATGGCCCATGCACGTTGATAATGTCGAAAGCCTTAGCAACCTCAGCCGCGTTGCCTATAATCGTCCCATCATCCAAATACCAAGCATGAAACGGGAGGTTACAGTGTTCCTGAACCCGCATGATAAGGGGATGTAAGGCAAGAGCAAAGAGAAGGGGCCCCAAAGGATCTCCTTGCTGCACTCCGGTGGTAGCCCCAATACAATCATTACCCACATACAGCCTAGCAGACTGGGCGTAAAGGAACTGGACCTGCGGATAAAAAGACGGGCACCGCTGGTGAACCTCTTGAAGAAAGGCTGTGCGTAAAGGAACTGGACCCACGGATAGATAGACGGGCACCGCTGGTGAACCTCTTGAAGAAAGGTTGTGCGGTCGACCATGTTGAAGGCATTGGAGAAGTCTACTGTAAGCAGAGCCAAGGACCCATCCGCATGAAAGGAGTTGAGGAACCTGTTGGCACTGTAACGCACCGCCTTTGCCCCATTTGGTACCCCTACTCCAAATTGAAAGTCCCCTAGGTACTGGGCAATGTCTTTCCCAAAGTTCTTCATTGCCACCTTAGAAACCAACCTTCGCCAAATGCCCCCCACAGCAATAGGCCGAATTCCATTATCGGGCTTCAATAAGGGGGTGAGGGGGGCCGAGGCAACAAACTCGGCAAGTGTCTTAGGGCAGCGCCCCCCAAGCCATAAGTTGACGAATTCGGTAACGGCCGCGAGCTAACCCGAGGAAGTCACCGAGCCTTCGCCACCAATAGCATCCAACAGGTGTTGGGCCATATCCTATCCCTGCCGCAAGACATCCCTTTTGGGAAAGATCGGATACATCTGAGCACACAATCCCCATCTACAGATAGAGCGGGTTGGGCGATAGGGTTAGAAGGAAAGGATAGAGGTGGCACAACTGGGTGTTTTTCAATGAGGGCTTTCATGGTCAATTCACATAGAGGGGCAACCCACTGGAGCACAAAACCTTAACCACCACCGTGAAATGCCCATCCCTGACTTTTCAAAGACATTGTTTTATATTAGGTTCCCTTTCATTGTCCTGTTCCCTTCTGACTTCTCCCCTAGATACCACAACCTCCCCCACGTTAACCAAGAGGGAAGAGACCAAGACCGCAAACCCAGAGCCATCTTTCCATACTGCAAGCGCTTGCATGATGCTACAACACTATAGAGATTTCCAATTCCCTGATCTTCGCTCTTGCCTGGAGGACGGTCCGACCACCCTCAGGGTTAACCGCGGAAGCAATATCAATTGGACCCAATTGTCAACCGAGCCTGGCGACGCCACCACTTTGCGTAAGGAACTTGTTAACACTTGAGCAAACATCAAACGACAACTGGGGGGAATGCTTTTAACAGTTTGAATAAGGAGGGGAAAAACACGCTAGAGGAGGGCAACATCCCCAACCTTCCCGGTTGGGTGACGTGGGTTTGCGTTGTCTACCGCTTGACATGGTTTCCGTATCCCAACAATGAAATATTCGACATCTTCCGAGACCATGGCGAACAATACAACCTCATCGTCATGCTTGTATCCCCTACTGAGAGCATGCATCACTATCCACCTCCCACATAACCATTTATCTCCTGCCCTAAGAACTTCCCCAATATCCAAAAAAAGGTCCCGATCCTTCGAGATGGCCTTCTTCATAGATAGCCTTCGGTTTTCTATCTTGAGGTGAGTGCTTTGCATGTGTTCAAGAAGGCGGAAAAATTCGTCAGACCCCGGTTTACCATCTTTAAAATCGTGAAGATGTTTAAAGGGGCAGGCCCTTAAAACACTAACAGAGCCCTGCGCAGAACCTCCTGACTTGACATTCCGGGCCTTCCTGGCATGAGCCATGTGCATATGCTTACCGCTGAACTCGAGATATGTTATGGAGCAAAGGAACTAGTGAGCAAAAACCCTTTACTAGACGGTGAGGGTAGCAACCACAGGTTGCCCACCCTCTAAGTAGAACCCCACATAACTTCTTACCCCATTATATATTATTATGATTACAATATAGTAATTATTATTATTATTATTAACAGAACAAAGTCAACTGAAACTTGGAAATCTTAATTATTAAAATATTATCATTACTATTTTTATTATAATTATACTATAATAATAGTCCTTCCACTTTGAACAGTAAATTTTGATTTTTTTAGATTTTCGTGTATTAATAAGTATCTTTGGTTTGGGTTATATCAACAAGTTATTGAAATGGTGTAGTGGTGAAATGAGATTTCCTATAGAGAGGTCACCGGGTTCGACACCTGCCTGTGGCCAAATTTTTTTTTCCATACTTATTTTTGCTAAACACATGGGGGTGATTTGGTTTTTGGGCCACGTATTTTGAAGCCCACGTGTTGCCTCCATCTTTCTTTTTGATGCCACGTTTTTTGATTGTGTACAGACAACCTAATTAACCTCTCCATTCTCTCTCCATTTCACAAAACCTCTCTTCATCTCTCTCTCTCGAAAACATCACCGTCAGCACCCACCACCACATCCCCTGTCGCCACCACAATTGCTACCCGACAACCACCACCACCACCACCAATTTAATAGTTGCTCCTAAATTTCTTTGAATTTTTATGTCTTTTTCTGCTTTCTCTTGATCTGTGATGTGAAACTGGGGAATAGAGCAAAGGTACTGTTTTTATATTTAATTTGTGCTAACATACCATCAGTTTTACCATCTTTGGATTAGTGATCTGAAGTGAGTCACGCGCCAGTGCCTTCGTGAAAGATGCCCGGAGAAGGTGAACAGATCTTTCTCTGATTTCTCTCTCTCTCTCTCTCTCTCTCTCTCTCAATTGTGTCTTTGACTGATTTCTCTCTCTCTCTCTTGGTGTTTTGCAACAGAATAAAGCTCGACACATATTTCGAACGCTTTTGTAGTGATTTGTGTTTGTGGGAGAAAATGTCTACTGACGAGGGCAAAGGGAAGGAGACTGTTCCGGACATAGAAGAACTGATAAACAGGGTAGGGCTTTTGACTTGTATCATCTTTGATCCTTGGTTGGTTTAAATTGCTTCTATTTG
Organism: Ambrosia x helenae; assembly: GCA_030844895.1. Classification (NCBI taxonomy): domain Eukaryota; kingdom Viridiplantae; phylum Streptophyta; class Magnoliopsida; order Asterales; family Asteraceae; genus Ambrosia; species Ambrosia x helenae. The sequence continues at coordinate 20,104 of JAUTDX010003937.1, read as the reverse complement.
TTGATTGGAGATCAACGTGTTTGTAAATGTAATTTTGTTAATTGGTCGGTTGTGGTCAATTATATCTGGTATAACTGTATACTAATTGAGTACTTTCTACTTGTAAGTAGTCTGTTTGTGTATTTAGGTTTTCTGAATATAATCTTTTTTTTGAACATATTTATTTGTGTAGTTTTGATGTTTATGGGTTTGTTTTTTTAAACATGTTTAGGTGTGATGGTGTATGAGTTGTGAATTTGAAATTTTTTTTTTGTTGTTAGTTTTAGGATTTATGCTTTTAAACATGTTTCTTTGCCTACCTTTGTTGTTCAAGTGACTAACGCTAAGTTTTGACAGGTTAGACTGTTGCTTTGCATTTTTGTGATGCTTATGCAGGTATGTTTATTAATTGTTTTAAATGAGATATGAATTTGTGTTTTCAAGTTATTAAACCGAATAATTTGTTCCATAGCAAGCATGGACATTCAGATCCAAGTTTACAAGTCAAATTATGGATTTTTGATGGAATTTCCAGCCACCTTTGAAGTTGATTTCTAATGTGACTACTTTGAAGTTGATTATCCGACTGCTTCAATGTGACATGTATCTGTTGTTTAATCTCTTTATGGTTTTTTCGAGTGTAGGTGATGGTGGTTTGGGATATATTGAGCATGCTGCCTCGAAATTTGACACACTCGTCGGTTTTGCAATGAAGTATGGCATTGACGAAATTGCCAGCTTTGCTAATTTTGTGATTTGTCCTTTATTTCATGTTTTCCCCCTCAATTTGATTTGCCTTCTACACTACTGATGTTTAAAACTTTTGAAATCTGATATATTTCTTTCCTGTAATGCAGTGTCTATTTCTAGGGTTTCGATGAATGTCGATGACTGTTAGGATTTCTTAGAACAATGAAGATAATATAGATTTAATGATGGTTTTGATTGCTTTCAGTGACAGGGGATGACTAGATCCGCCACGGAGCTTCCAAAGAAGGCATCAACTGTGAAACCAGCGTACGTTGGAGCTACTAAGAAGGAACGCGGAAATAAATGGTTGGTATCATTTTGTTTAGATAATGAATCATTACTTGCTCAGATTGATATTAGTTTGTTTAGATAGCTTCAGGGTTTGAATATAATGCTTTAATTTATTAGGTTAATGTGAAAGTTATTGAATTTTGTGTGTTGACAATTTGGGTTAGGACGTTAGGTGATGTTGTAATTGTAATTGGTGAAAGGGAGGTTTGTTATGTTTTTTTAGGTCATGTTTAGGGTTTGAAGGGTTAAATTGAGTGAGTAGGTATATTGAACATGGATATGTTGTAATGGATTTGAGTATTGCTCTTATGAATCTTGTCGATTGCGTATAGGAGTCTTGTGGATTTGAGTGGAGTAATATGGAGAAAATACGTTGGAAGGCTCACAAGGATGTAGCCTTGAGGACCACCCTCCGGACGGTCAAGATAAACAAACTATTTTTAAAGGATTTTGACCTGTTGTTGGCTGGTTCGGTCTGGTTTAGGGATTCCAACCCATTTTAAATGTTTCAAATTGGACTTTCGTCAAAATTTGCAGAATCTCTCCGAATCCTCAGCGGAGCTCCTTGACGGTTGCAAGGCGTTTTGCTGAGAGTTGACGAAAAGAGAGAAAGGAGCATAGTAAAGGAAAAGTGTCTAGAAAAAGTGGTGGAGAGAGCTGATACAGTTGGCATAAAATGTAGGTTTGAATTAACAGTTTATGGTTATCAAATACAGTCTTCATAAGTTAATATAGTAATTATATAAGTACTATATATTCTTGGTGAGTAGTATAAAATTTCCCTATTACTTTGCAGACAAGTTTCCATGATACCGAGGGAATATATTAATGATATTATAATCTATAAAGTATGGTGCATTAGTGCATTTGTTCATTCTAGATGCGGTTGTATTTAATTTAAATCACAATCAAGGTTCGCTTTTGATTGAAACTTAGAAATTGAGTAATTCAAATTTGATATCTATAATAGTTTGATTATAACCGCTTGACATATTTTTTCATTCTTTCTGCACAATCCCATCTTATATGTGCAAATGCTGAGTATTAAAGAATCTAATTACAAGTCAGGAGGCGTGTTCACCTTTCGAATAGGTCGGAGACGGCATTAGTATCGAGACACGGTAAGCTTTCATTTTTATTTGAGACTAGGGTCACGGCGACGATTCTGCAACTTGTATTTTTTTTAAAACATCAAGTTTGGTGTACCTGCATCTGTTGTAGTTAAGTTTTATAGAGTTTTATAATAAGTATAATTTACAAACATTGCTTAATTTGACTATTAGGAGTTAACATAGGATCTGGCAGATTATGTATTTGAGGCTGTCTCATTTCTAAATGTTGTATTTTGACTATGTGTCTGTGATAGGATTAGGATTACCTTATTGTTGGTTACCTTGGTTTGGCACCAAAGAGCACACTTATAGCGATTTCATCTTGCAGGAACCAGAAGGCAAGATAACGAAAACACGGAGACTATAAGTCACATTGCTGTTAAGGGACTGCAGGTACATACGATAAGATTACAACATCATATATGAACAGATTGAATACATATTGGTCATGAGTTTTTCATTGTAAAAAAAATGGGCTATGTAAGAATTTCAAAACCATATCTTCCAATCATCACATCTTAGGATTCCAAGCCAATGATGAGTTGATATTATAAAAATATAATAGAGAATGAGTTGGGTAACGGGTCAGGTGGATATTTTAGTACCGGTAAAAATTTACATGTCAAGTGGGTTGGCAGGAAACACATGATACTTTAAAAATTAACTTTTGGGAAACCTTCAACCCATTTGACCCACTTTCTTTTAAGAGAGCATGGTCCGCTTTATTTCAAATATTAAGCTGCGTTTGAGCATTCACAGGTTGAAAGGATGTATGAGCAAGGTTAGCATGAGAGGTACGCTTTGTTTCAAACATTAACTTATCTCTAAAACCGTGGTGTATGGTGTTATGTTCATTACGCTATTTTTAATACCATTGTATTCGATTAGTTACTTTTAAGTAGAATTCAACAATAAGTGTAAAAGAGATGGTTTTTTCATTTTATTTGGTTTGCAGAGGTAAATGTCTGTGATGAGCACGGTGGGCGGATCTTAGTGACCCTAGGCTTGGGACCATTGATTGGAAGGTGAAATGTGAAGCTTATACTGCTAAATATGGAGGAGTGCCCTGGTCATTTTGGCCGTCTTGAGCTTGCCAAACCAATGTTTCATATTGGAGTTATAAAGACTGTGCTGAATATAATGTGTTGCTTATGCTTCCATTGCTAAAGAGCTTTGCCGAAGAGGTACCCGCTTAGTAGTTGCATCATCTCAACTTTCATATACAACAAACTGGTTGATGTATCATAATAGGGTATCCATGGTAGAACAAGCCATGTAATTAGATAACTGGTTGAAGTGGTGTCACATTTTGCAATATAAAGCACCATTGTTATGAGCAATCTTATTTGCACTATTAGATAGTCTATTATATTATAATCACTTGATTTATATTTTTTGGTCATTAGGTTTAATGTGAAGTGTAGGCTATGTGATTTTATAATTATATCTATTCGTAATTTTTTTAACCGTAATTGATTACCTTAGCTACCCCGAAACACAAGTTATGCTTTTCACTTACTTTTTATGAAACCCGGTGCCGTTTTAAACGTATTGCAGGCTAATATGCAATCGCGCAACGCGCGATATGGTAAACCACTAGTTATTATAATAGATAACAAAATTTTATGTAAACCATGTTGTAACAAAATCATGAGGTGAAATTGAATTCAGTCAATAATCCACTAAAAGTCATGAGATATTGGGTCTCATAATAACTTGTAGGCATCATGACTCTTCATGGTCCATTTTTGATGGAGAACACTAGGTGGTGTTTGTTTTTGAAGAGGTAAAAGGTCTGCAGTTTGTGGATCACATTTGCAGGAGAAGAGGTGAACTAAAGGTCTGCAGTCTGCAAAAGAAAGACTGTTTGTTTGTTAACGTCTGCAGCATAACCTAACCATAACCATAACCAATCACAACCCACCAACACCCACCATAACCATCATGAACCACCACAACCCACCGTAACCATGTTACAAAACAAACACCACCATAGTTTATCATCATCATCGTTCAAAGCCCACTAAAAATACATTAAAAATACAATATTCTATTCCTAAAATCAAGATCTCAGAACAAACGAACTTCAGGTTAAATATGATAATAATAATAATAATAATAATAATAATAATAATAATAATAATAATAATAATCCACCATCTTCAAACCCTTTATCTCATCTCCCTCTTCAACAATTGTTACAAACAGTATAGTTTCTTCAAGAAGAACAAAGATGAAGAAGAAGAAGAAAGGAGAAGTCGGATGATGATGACGTTCAGAAGAGAAGGGGGAGGGAAGAGGCTGGCTGCGGCGGCGAGGGAGGGAGAAGGAGGAGGCTGGCGGCGGCGGCGAGTGAGGGAGGGAGGAGATTGGCGGCGACGGCGAGGGAGGAGGAGGCTGGGAGGGAGACGAGGAGGGGGAGGGAGACACGGAGGAGGATTGAGGAGGACCGGCGGTGGTGCAGGTGGGTGAGGAGGAGAAGATTGGAACTCTAGGGTTTTTGTTTGAAGGAGATGAGAGGATGAGGGATTGATGTTTGAGTGAAGTGAGAAGAGGTTGAGAAGTGTTTTGAACATGTCTGCCCCAAGAAGAGAAAGGCGGACTTTTTTAGGCCAATGTCTTCCAAAAAACAAACAGTCTGTAGCACCTCAATGTCTGCCCGCGTCTGCGCGACGCAGACAAAAGAGGTCAGTAAGTGCTTCTGTGAAAAAACAAACACCACCTAAAACTATGTGGCGGGTATATGTCACATAAGGATAAGTTAAAAATACGTTGACAATCGTACAAGATAATCTCAAGTCTAACGAGATGTCGGGATGCATACATATAAACGGTGACATGAAAGGGCAATGGTTGCCAATATACTTTTAAACAAGAGACTCCCGTGTGTATATACCACTTCATTTATGGAAGATCTTATGTTCAAATCATCCAACTCACAAGCAAGGGCGGATCTAATCTTTGAGAAAGGTGGGCATGTGCCCACCGTACAATTCACTGCATATATATTTTTTCCTTTTTTTCCGGTGAGAAATTGGGGTGATGTCTCTGCGTAGAAGGAATAATTGTTTTAAAAGGAAGAAGATAACCTAAAATTAAATTCTATTTGATTCTTTTTACTTTAAACACATTTTCAATGTGAAGTCTGTAAATATCAGTAAAAGATTGACTTTACAGTTTGCAACTTTGCATCAATTTTCAAAGTCTTTAATGATACTTTATAACTCTTTCTTTTTTATTTAATTTTTATTTTTAACTTTATTAGTTATCCATTTTTTTATTATTTACTTTTATTTTATTATTTAATTTAGGCTCTATTATATTTGTTTATAAGGTTTTTGATCTCGCTAGATTTATTACATAACATTACATATGTTACTACCAACTGAATTAATGTTACAGGAAGCCAATAACCATTCTTCTATATAAAAACAATCATTCTTAAACAAAAAGTGACCAAAATACACTTGTGCATCAAAACATAAATTTTATTCGGACGCTCCGGTTAATAAGTTCTAGTTTCGTCACTGTTTATGTCCTTCAACGTTCATTCGGAAATTTACATCAATATGATTTTATCATCCGATTATCAATGGTTATGGTATAACTTGATTTAATCCAAGTAACACCTATTTATAATATGACTTGACTTGTTACCTGGTTAACACTAATTTATATTATGTCTTCATTTGTTATCCAAATATCATCATTAAGTGGATATATATGAATTGATTTTACCCGACCCATTTTGACCAACTTGTTTTGACCGCCTTTTACCCCAACAAATTGTGCCCCCCGTCAAAAAAATTTCTGGATCCTCACAAGCCTTGGAAATCCATACCAAACACAGGAAATTGTTGAGTTATGATCTACAATATCAACACTAAAGGCTTTAACACACCATTAAAGAAACTATATATTTGTGTTATGTGACAATACCAATACACTGATCAAACAATAAGTTAAGACCAACATTATATATATCAACCGAACATGTTTGCCAGCGCCCTACATCCGATGATGTTCACAATGTCAATGCATAATTTGACCATTAATGACAAACAAGTTCAAAAACACGCATGTTACAAATATCTTCTATCAAAGAAGATAAACACTTAGATATCATATTTAGTACCCTTTTACATTTATCAGCGTTCCTCAATTGTTGATCTACTGAAAACCTACATCAAGGTCTTGTAAACAGAAGCCCCTTCTAAGTCGATTGCAAGCCAAACAATATCTTCACACACATAGGTATGAAAATAACGTCTTGAGAAGTTAATTCAGTGGTTAAGAGGTCTGCCCTCCCTAGTGGAGACACAGGTTCGATTCTCGCTTGGGCCATTTTCAACGGACATCTGGATGAAAGGCAAATCGGGGTTTTAATCCTCGGTTCAAACTTGACACGGGCGAGGGTTTACGGATTCTATCTGATTCCCGCGCATCAGGGGGTACGGTTTCATGGCAGTCGAGGAGTCGACCTTGAACATAGCCCTGAAATGGTGGGTTTACACGTGGGATTCTTTATCGTTAAAAAAATATGAACATAACAAAATAGGTAAATCATATGTACCAACTATGTAATTATTATTATTATTATTATTATTATTATTATTATTATTATTATTATTATTATTTTGATAAATTGCAAGATTGGATAAATACTTGATAACCAAATTTTAAATACAATTAAATTAGTAAAAGATTAATTATGATGTAATTTTTCGCGACTTAAAGTGAATAAATCAAATTAGTTGAAAAAAAATAATTATGATTAATAATTGAATTGCAATGCTTATCCAAGCTCATACTTTACATTCAAGAAAACAAAATCACTCTCATTAACAATCTTACCCAATGTTTTAAAAACCGGTAAATACCGGCCGGTATTACCGGTATTACCGGTGCCGGAGGTAAATCCGGTACAAAACACACCGGTAAATAGGAGAAACGGCATTGACTTTGTACCGCCGGTAAAATCCGGTATACCGGTTCAAACCGCTATACCGGTACTGGTTTTTGAACGGGAAACTCGTAAGAAAAGCTGTCGGACCGGATATGAAGTTAAAGAATAGATTTGGTCATCTCATCTGGGCATTTGCATCGAACGATGACGGTGATTATAGCTGCAACGGCTTGTAGCGACAGAAACAAAAAGGTTAAAATTAACTGAAGGATAAGTCTACTGGTGATAGAGGAGAGAAAGAGAATGCATGGTTGATGGTTGTTTGAAGGTTTGAAGGGGGTTGGTTGGGAGTCGGACAGAGAAAGTGAACTTCTGTGAGTTTATGTGAGATGTCATGTGTAAAATGGAAAAGTTTCAAAGATATATTGGACTCATGTGCCCTCACGTGTCTCAAAGATGGATTTTTATGTAATTTATATTTATATTTACATATTCTTAACAAGTTTAATTATATACTTATAATTTTTATAGAGTTAACTAGTTATCCGGTTGAACCACCCGGTTCAACCGGTTGAACCATTTTTTAGTCCAATCCGGTATGACTAAAAAACCGGTTTTTAAAACATTGATCTTACCAACAAAACCCCAAATATCCAAAGGTTCTCTTTCTTAACCTTAACCACCACACCCACCCACTACCTTTTTGTTTGCAGGTAAGGTAATCTGTCTGTCTCTTCATTTACCTTCAAACCCTTGTTTTTCTATTCATCTTTTCATACTTTATTTATTCAATCACTTGTATTGTTTTTGTGTTTTAGCTTGTATGGCTTCTGGGTCTTCTAAAGGATTTGATTTTGCATCGGATGATATTCTTTGTTCATACGAAGATTACCCAAATCAAGATAATAATAACAATCATTCCAACGCCACTCACTCAGATTCTGTAATTACCACTAATTCTACTAAAGTACACAACTTTTCCCTATCTGTTTCTTCTTTTAAGAATTTTTAATTTAATTTGCCTTTTTAGCTGTCTTCTTGATTTTTTTTTCTGTGTGTATGATTTGGGCTTTTTGTATACACTTTCTTTTTTGCTGTGTTTTATGATTTGGACGTTATGTATACACATTTAAGTTTTTTTTTTGGGTCTGTTTATGATTTAGGTTTTTGTATACACATTTAGTTTTTTTTTTTTTTTTTTTTGGTTTTTTTTTTTTTGAGCTGTAATGGGCAATTTATGTGTTGTGTGATGATAATTAGAGATTTGTGGGTTTGGGTTTAGTCTAAACTGGTTCGGGTCAACATGACGGGTTGGAGGGTTGACCTGTTTAACCCATGGTAATTTCAAAAAGAAATTTACATAATGTTTAACAATAAGCATATAATTTTTCATATATATTTGTTCTTTGTGGTAAATTTTTTTATTTTAAAATAATAAAATATGCCAAAAAAATAAAAAAATAAAAATAAATTAAAAGTTTAGGGTCAAAGGGTTGTGATCGGATCAACCCGCAAATATTCGGGTCGTGTTCTGGTTCATATGTCTGCCACAATTTTCGGGTTGGGGTCGTGTGTGGGTCTGGTTGGACCCGTAAACACGACCTGTTTAATACCCTAATGATAATTGTTGGGTTTTTAGGTGAATTTTGTTGTTTATTTGGAAGATATAGGGAGTGTATAATAAGTTGGGTTTGGTGGTTTGTTTTAGCAGGAATTTCATAAAAGCAGAATGGCTAGAACAACGGTGTTTCCCGACTTCGGCTTATGGTCCACCTGAGGACTCTGGGAACCATGAAGTGATTATCTCGGCTGTCGAGCGATCAATGAAGAAGCATACTGATAATCTTATGAGGTTTCTTGAGGGGCTTAGTTCGCGTTTATCACAGCTGGAATTGTATGTTATAATCTTGATAAGTCGATTGGGGAAATGCGATCGGATTTGATGCGCGATCATGGAGAATCTGAGGCTAAGCTTAAGTTTCTTGAGAAGCATCTACAAGAGGTGAGTTTTAACTGTTATAGATTAAATTTAAAATTATGACGGGTCATTTCATGTCAACATGATTTTCGTGGTATATGACCCGTGAACACCACCCATTTAACACCCTTAGTTACAATGGATCAAAGCAGGCTACTCAAATTAGGCTGTCACCTCGGGTCGAGTTTGTCCAGTTTGATCATTTGATGAATGTTTTTTGGTGTATGTGATTGTTGATGCAGGTTCACAGATCGGTACAAATTTTAAGGGATAAACAGGAACTTGCTGATACACAAAAAGAACTAGCAAAACTTCAACACGCACAAAAAGAGTCGTCTTCTAGTCACAACTCACAACAAAACGAGGGATCTTCAACACCCGACCTCAAAAAGACCAGTGGTTCACCTGATTCACATGGTCAACAATTAGCAATTGTTCCAGCCACCCAACCACAAAGGCATCCCGAGCCATTGAGCCAACCACAAGCTTATTATATACCTCCAGCACCATTATCAAACATTACCTGGCTCCACCCAGGTTAATCCCGCCCAATACCTGCAGTCTCAAGTGCCACAACCTCAACCTCAGCCACAACAATCACCGCCTCAAATCCACCCGTTACCTCAGTATCAGCAACAGTGGGCCCCGCAGGTGCAACCACAACCACAGCCACAGCCATCAATGCATCCTGGGTCCAGACCATCATCACCTCAAGTTTACCCTCAGTACCCCCTGACTCAACCACCGGTGAACCCTTCCCCTCATGAACCACTCCCGAATAGTATGCAATGCAAAATGCCTTACTCAAGCCAACCAATGACTTATTCATATGGCGGACCTGTCAGAACTGGTCAGCCTCAACCACCACCACAGCAACCGCCGCAACAAATGCCACAACAACCGCCACAGCATGCAAAGGCTGCTTTTGGAGCACCGCCAGGTGACATGTATACCGCCAGTGGGGCAGCCCAATGCGTATATGATGTATGAGAACGAATCAGGAAGGGTTCAACATCCTAGTCAAGCGGGCCACTTTTATCCTCCAAGACAGGAAAGTGGCGGTGGTGGGATGATGTCACGTCCCGCCCAACAAGTTACGCGCAACCATCCCTACACTGAACTGATTGATAAACTGGTGAGCATGGGGTATAGGGGTGATCATGTTATGAGTGTTATTCAGAGGCTGGATGAGTCTGGACAGACTATTGATTTCAATGCTGTGTTGGATAGGTTGAATCAGAGAGGATGGTCTGGTTGATTGGACTTGGGTTTCACCGATCTTTTGGGTTTACCGTCTCGAATTTTAATAAAATATAAACGCGATTGTGACTGCGATGTGACAGCGTCACAATAGCAGTGTGATGGAGAGAGATGTTTTAGTTTCTAATCTCTCTGTTCCAGTGGTTTAGTTTATCTTGACTGTTTTCTGTGGTCTTTGTGCATGTACAGTTTGAACATGAAAAAAATACAAGTTACAGAGTATTTGTTAGATGGATTGTGGTCTCCTGTCTCATGAATACGTTTGATCCATTAACATTCCACGTAGAGAGTTTGAAAGATTTGAAAGCTTGAGTTTGGCTCGTAAATAATTTATTAACAGTTTCATTGCGTCGGTCTTGTTAAATAATTTCTTAATTATTTTTATTTAAAACGATTTGCAACATGATATATTATATGAATATATGGCTTCTTAATATTTATTCTATATTTTGTAGGCATGTTTACGCTTTCAAGCCTAAACTAGTATAGTGTGAAGTTCGAGTTTAAGTTTGAGCCTAGCCTATTAAAAGGTTTTCAAGCTCGAGCTTGATTCAATACTTATCAAATATTTATCAAGCTGGAGCTTTTTTAATGTAGACTTTACGGTTATGTTTTGTTAAATGAACTCTACTGCAGGCTTTTAACTTGTTTAATCTCAAGCCGATCTGAGCTTTAAACAAAACATTCCAAATCAATCCGAGCGTGCACAATGCACAAATTCAAATTCTTGCAACGCAAAATGCTTAGTAGTAATTTTTATGTTTTACCCATCTTCAGATATTAGCTTAGTGGACCAAAAATTTTCAACTAAACGATAGCCCAGACAAATGTGTATACAGAGAAAAAGACTATAAAATATATATTAAGTTTGAAAATTAGTAGTTTTTAATATATGTATTCAATAATTCAATAAAATAAAATTATTTTAATTAGTATTTTGTTAACAAAAATAGTCAGCAGGGAACATGAAACAACAATCAAGGATAAAGATAAATGTCAAATAAAATAATGAACATGAAACATGCAAAACAAGCAACTATTTTAACCGTAGAAGAAACATCATCAAGACATTTGTGATTTCAAAGAAAGGAATCATGGATTATTATAAAGAGGCCCGAGCTAGGTCCTGACTTTTTTACGGTTAACCACTCTTCGGAGGTTAATGATAAAATAAAAAAAAAGACAAAAGGATATCGCCTAAACAAAAAAAAAAAAAAAACCCATCGCCATCGCACGTGTCGCCTTCACCACCAACACTAGGTCATTTTGCTCCCATTGCCTCGCCTACGCGCTCCTGAAGGACTTTCTATGACACAGATTTCAAACTACATAACCAGAAAAACAAACAAACAAAAGTAACATAGCTCGCTATATGATTAAAACATTTTATATTTGATTTCTGAATTTCTCCATATTTTATTTGAACTATATTACCATCATGTTATCTAATTTTTATTTTATTGTTTCTAAATTTATCTGTCTCAGAAAACATGCTAAGTTTCTTAACCAACAACAAAAACATCAATCTAAATATATTATGAAAAACAGAAACTTGATCCAAAATCCAACAATGGAATGAGAAGTTATTCACCTGCAAATTCTGTTCATCATCTAGAAAATATTTACCATTTTCTCCATCAAGAGCCTATATGCATTTCTGTCTGATATTTAGCAACTTATAACAGAAACGGAAACACTATTCGTCAGAGACAACCTACCTTGCCATGAGAGACATCAGCTTTCAACACGATACTGGTCACAGTTGGTTGCACCATATCGACTGAAGTTTGAGACCAGACCATTGATCATCCTACCAACTGCTGCCTTAAACTGATTTGACCCACTTTTGTCATCAGGGGTTCCTCCATTAACTGTTGAGCCTACTTGAACACCCTCCATATAAGCCCTGCATGCTGATAGAATCACATGGGCACGGCTACAGAAATGACCAGCAACAAGCTCTTCAAAATGCTGCAATAGACATTGATCATTATAACATTTAACAAGCTGAAAATCAAAATCTAACAACTGCAAATTGTATACCTTTGGGGGTCTCCTAAGTGTATATATCATTGTTTTCAAGGATAAAACGAAGATATCTTTTATTATAGGCCTTAGATTTCTTCTCACCTTCAGCTCCAAGATACCTGCTTTCATAGAGAGGCTCATTGAAGAAGGGCTTGTCGTTCAAGATCAGGGCCTGTATCGACACCAAAACTTGAAGCATGGTCGAATTATTGGGCATCCACATCTCGCTCCCTTTACCAATCCAAGTGTTAAGAAGGCTAAGGCATACTTTACCATTATCATATAAGTTTGGGTTTAGCCGCAGCCCACCAGAGTAATAATAAACCTTCTGAAAGCCATATGCCAAAAGTCAGGAGAATTGTTTCTTTGATAGTTTAGAAGTAGAAATTTCAACCTGTTTTAGTTATTGATGGGCTGATTCAGGCTATCTTTTTTCCTTAACGGGTCAAATGGTTAAAAATAGTTGTAAAAGGATAAGGATCAGATGAGAGAATGCTGCCCAAATCGATCAATGTATTCAACAATTTAGTTTGTTATTACTATAACTATATGTTTGTATCATATTTGATACACTAGCCACTTTAGAAAAAGGACATGAGTGTTCCGATCTACCTGACCTATTTTGACATGCATAAAAAAGTTACCTGCTTTGACCCGTTATCCAACCTGACCACTTTTCCTGTCTCTAATTAACATCATATGACAATTGCAAACAAGAAAACAGAATCATTTATGAGTAGATACCGGAGGGATGTTTGGGTAGGTAGGTGGAAAGTGAATGTCAAACACAAAAAGACCCATCGTGATACGGTGGTGCCAGCAGGTCCTACAATCACAGCCCTCAAAAGATCCATTCTCGTTTCATATGCCCTCACAAATATACTATCTGTTCATGTAAGACTGAGTGAGAAATTGTTATAAATAATAATAAACATATCGTGAAAACTTCTTTTTTTCTTCCGAGTATCATGTTTTATTATATAAATAATTAATATGATTATGAAAAAAAAATTATTACATTAATAGACTTCAGGCGACTTTGAATCTGTTTGACCCGTCCGACTCATTTGACCCATTCCTCTTTTTGGTAAAAAAGTTGTTTGACCCATTTGGGAACCGAAGAGAACCTAATTGACCCATTTCTGAGTAAATGCGTCGAAACTTACCAAAAATATAAACTTGTAATACTGCTCAAAAATTCCCTTTCAGACAAGGTTTCACAAAAAAAATTATCTCTATGTCATTTGAGATAACTAAAAAACTAGCTGTGGCACTGATTTCGGTGCATATGGTTCCTAAAATTGTCTTTAAACGACATATATTCCGGTAATATTAGCTTAAAAGTAGAATTACAATCACCTGGTAAATCTTTCTCTAGTATTTTCCACTCATCTTGAATTTTCTTTGTCCAGGTCTTAGGAGGCTACCACCAGAAACATTTTGACCAAAATTTTATAGTGAGGAGAATTGATGAATGTAAACAAGTGTACAAAGTAACGGATAAGATAGTAAAATTGCATTTAACGTTGATAGAAGATACCTGCTGCCCTTGAAAACCAGCACAAATAAAGTGATGATCAGAAAAATCATCAACAATGTCAAACAATTTAAAGTTTTCAAACTTTATGTTTAATTTTTCTTTAGTTGCAGCTTCTTTCTCAGGTGCAGAACTTGTGGCTATGTCTGGACAGACCGATGTACTGCTAGAAGCAATGTTGTTACTTTTGCAATGAGGTATATTTGGAACTTCATGTTCATGGGTCTCGGCCGGAAGATTAGCGACTGATGTACTTGTGACATGTGGACCATCTAACCAAGAAAAAGATGCTTCGACACCAGTTAGGTAGATCAACATTATCAAATTGAGCTTGCATGTTCAAATAATGGGATTCATCATCTTCTTTGAAAATCTTCAAACATATAGTAATCACCATCGTCGTCATCATCAACATAATCAGAATCATAACCAACCATTCCATCATCATCATCATCATCCTCCACTTGATTATTTTCATCATTGTGGTATGACATATCTGAGTTTAGAGATCCAGATGAGTTGGCTTCACTCGAAAGCTTAATAACATCCTGCAAGTATTTTTCGTTTAAAACAGTTGCCAATAGTACCAAATAAATGTTGGAATTTCAATCAAACATCCCACGATGGAAAACTGTTCGCATTTAGGGCTATATATGCAGCTGTAACCAATCATGGATTTTTCCAACACCTAATTATCATCTTGTGGCATCATTAATACTCGACTGAACCCAAAAATTCTTTCCCATTTTTTACGCCTAAAAACGTACTTTTACAACAATCTTTACGCAAAAAAAAAAAAAAAAAAAAAAAAAACTGTACTTTTGCAGCCAAACTACAAAATGACATATAAACTACTCAACATGCTATTACCAAAATTTAAATTTGTTTTTTTGTTTTAACTTTTAATAAGCATGGTAAATAACAAACCAGACACAATTGATCAACATGGTATCAACATTCAAAGTTTACAAATTCAAATCCTCATAAAACCAAAGACCAGCTTCAAAATATCAAGCGGGGAATCCGGACAACTTTCCTGTGGGGAGTTCGCCGGTTAGAGTCTCATTCATGACAAAATATCATTCACTCATGCACGAGCACAGAGGTTTACTACAATGCCCCTCGGGCGGTGGGTCCCCTGGAATGGGTGCCCAAGTGGCCGGGGTTTGTTGGACGTTAAAAAGAAACGATCACTAAATCTTACTGAATAAATAATAAACGATCATGGAAACCATAAGGAGATAGGAACATATTAAAACAATTCAACATGCATATATTAATTTTAAGTGATATGTAATGTAAGGATACCTGATCGTGGTCGTGTTTGGGCTTCTTCTCGATTGAACAATTGGAGGCAATATCTACTTCCATTTGCGTGATCAATTATTATTATTATTTAAAAAAAAACCCTAGAATTTTGAATATAAAACGCAAGGGAATGGATTATATGCGACGGAAATATATATATAAGTGTTTGAAAACGACTAAAAGAGCTGCACTTCTCGAGAGAGAGAGAGAGTAGCGTTGAGAGAGTGTTACCCGGTTGTGTTATGCGTGGTTCACTGTTCACAAGGCAAACCGTGTTTTTTTTTTCCTTTTTACGTTTAATCACAGAATAAATAATAATGGTCATAGGTTAAGAGAATGTATAGGATACAAAGTATCCTTAACGTAGAAAGCGTAATAAGCCACTATATTATGCACCACCTGTCAAATTAACCAAATCACGATTAACTTAACTAAACTCTAATTAACTTCAATTGCAATTAAAACCAAGGGCAAATTAAACTTTTTTTATCTGTAACTGATTACTACAATCACGTTCAATATTTTTGTAAACGATTTGATAACATACGTGAACGATTTCAAATTCGAATTTGAATTATACAACACCAGTCGATCAAACACATTACGATTCAATCGCATTATGATTCAAATCACAATACGATCACATAATCACAGTCAATTGAATTAATTCAGCATGTTCGTACGTGTTTTCATAGTCAATTAAATCCGTTTCAGTAGAATTATGTTTAATTTTTTATTTTGTTTATCAGATTTAAACTTATCGGTTGATGAGCAGAGCGTTTTCTGTTGAGAATTCGATTCCAGATGTCGATAAATAGTTTTTCATGGTACAGCTTATCATGCTCTGTTTTTTATTCAGTTTTTTCAATTTGTCTTTTAATGTTGATATTCGTAAACATGATGTTTTGTGGATATTCAGACTTGATCGAAGAGACTAACCAAGATGTGGATATTCATAGTTTGAACCTCATCAACTATTACAGAAGGATTGAAGGTTTTTTAATTTATGTTTTTGAATATCATATATACGAGTGCGTTTAAGTAGTATGATACGTGGGTTTATAAAGTTCAAACATAGTTACTGAACATATAAGAGTGCGTTTTAAGATGATCATTAGTGCGTTTAAATATTTCAAATTATCAATTATCGACGTGCGTTAGTTTTATAAAGTTCGTTTGTTCTGAAGGTGTTGCATTTGATGTTCCTGTAGAAGACTAAGCTATTACTCATTCATTCCTGATGTAGCTGATTCACTCAAACCTGTAATAAACATGGAGTTTCCTAGTATTGATCATGCACATGAGTTATATGCCAAATATGCAAAGGCTGCTGGATTTTCTATTTGAAAGGGTACCCAAGATGTGCGAAGAGGTGTTTTACTTTACATGCTATAAAGAGGGTTTTTAAGCCAGTCAAAGTAGGTGTAGAGAGTTCTAACAAAAATGTTAAGGCAAGGAAAAGACCGTCTATCCGAACTGGGTGTAAGGCACATGTAAAGCTAACTTCTGAGGATGACAAGACCTTCAAGGTTTATGACTTTGTGGAAGGTCATAATCATGCTTTTGTATCTGAAAGTGACATTCATTTTCTAGCAGCTAATAGGAAGCTCACACATACTTAAGAAGAGATGATATATCAGTTATCTTCATTGAACATGGGTCATGTCAAAGCTTTTAATATTATGAAGACTAAGTATGGAGGATTTGAGAATGTTGGTGCAACGGCTACTGATTGCAAGAACTTTATATTAGCACCATATATTATTATTAGTATTTAGATCATTCTAGAATGAGAAAAATTGCTCGAATAGTCCCTGTGGTTTGCACAATTTTCACCTATAGTTCCCAAGTTTTTAAAATTACAGGTATAGTCCTCAACTTTTGGTGTTTCTTAACTCGGATAGTCCTTGGAGTGGCTGTGAAATTACTAAATTACCCTTTTAATGGATGGAGGTTAAATAATCCAGTTAAGTGGATATAAAATTACTAAATTACCCTTACCCCAATAAAATAATTTAAAATTATGCGGTCCCCACCCACTTCTTCCGCACTTCACATTCCTCACCCATCACCTTCATAAACCACCACCACCAACACGTCCCCAAACCACCACCACCACTCCTTTCTTCTTCACCCATCCAACCGAATACATTAGAACCCGATGGGGTTCCATTTTTATCAACGATTTTAAACACCCCAACCATCTGTCCATCTTTGGTCTCCGTCACCCATGACCCATCATTCAGACAGAGTAAACGAAATCCAGACCTAATAAATGACCAGAATTGGGGGTCGATTCCTCTGTAATTGATATAAGGCTCACATCATCTTTTCATGATAATATATTCAGATCATCATCATGTTTCCTCTGTAATTGGGGGTCGATTCCCTCTGTAATTGGGGTCGATTCGAACCGACCACTTTATATCCATTCGATTGTTAGTAAGTTTAGATAACTCTAAACAACGAAAATAGGCCCTAATTTGTAGTCATGACGCAACCAGAAGACGGAGGAGCTACTAACAGAGAACTGTATGCTTTACTTCATGTGTCTCCTTAAGCTTCTGATGTGGCCCTCACTAGCAAATACTGAATTTCGTAATTTTATTCTTCCCCGTTTATTAAATGCATATATACACTATGTTATATTTAGGATAATCGGGTGAGTTGAATAAGTGGTTCACAAGTACTAATTAGAACGGAAGGATGGTTCAAGGTGGTAAAGGAACACTGTTTGGATTTGGGATCTGGGGGTTGGCAAAAGAAGGAGTTGTTGGGCTTTTGGTTTATAAACCAGGGAAGGGAACAACGGTGATGATGGCAGAGAGAGGAAGGTAGTGGTGGTTTGGGGATGTGTTGGTGGTGGTGGTTTTATGGAGGTAATGGGTGAGGAAGGCGAAGTGTGGAAGAAGTGGGTGGGGCCCACATAAATTTAAATTATTTTATTGGGGTAAGGGTAATTTAGTAATTTTACATCCACTTAACTGGATTATTTAACCTTCATCAATCAAAAGGGTAATTTAGTAATTTCACAGCCACTCCAAGGACTATCCGAGTTAAGAAACACCAAAAGTTGAGGACTATACCTGTAATTTTAAAAACTTGGGGACTATATGTGAAAATTGTGCGAACCACAGGGACTATTCGAGCAATTTTCTTTCTAGAATATTTATATTTATGTTATAGATAAACATTGTAAAATAGGAATCATTATCCTTTCCTAATTAGGTGCTAGATTAGGTTCACGGTTTTTCCCTATATAAAGGGCCCTCATGTATTGTATTCTATTCTATTCATTCAATAATATCAATATATGAACACTTTCATGGTATCAGAGCCTCGGTTCTGAAAACCAAAACCGTGTCGTTCCTTTTTTTTTCCAGTAGCGCAACTGTTAAGACAGCACATCTACATATCGTTCCTTTCTTATTAAAAAGACCCTGCTTTCTTTACGACCAGACCCTGCTTTCTTTTCGACGACAAGACCCTACTGCCCTTGTTCGATCAGGACCCTGCTTTCTTCAACAGGGCCCTACTTTCTTTTCAACCAGGCCCTGGCCTGCTTTCTTTTCAAGACCTTGCTGCCCTACCCTGCTTAAAAAAAAAATAGCGCACCAACAATATTATCAGCAGCAGTAGCGCATCTCTTTCTTTCTGGTCATCTCTTTCTGGTCATCTATTTCCGGTCGACATGACCAAAGCAGCATCAAACACCAGCCCTTCTGTCCCACCCGCCTACTACACGCCAACGGCCAATCACAGCAGCCTGCCTACGGCATCAGGCACCGCGTCCCGGTTTCGACGCACTAAACCCAACTGAGCTGCAAGCTGCGTTCAACACCATGAGTCTCCATCAACAACACAGGACCCGGGTCTAATGGACACTGGCGCGGGCGCACATGTAACCGAAAATTCAGGTATGATTTCTATTCCCAACTCTTTTCCTGTAAATCCGAAAATTCTTGTAGGGCAACGGGCAATGTCTTCCGATACATGGGTCCGACACTGGCTTTTACAAAATACTAGACCGCACCTACATCCTACCAAACATACCTTTTAGCCCTTCTGTCATAAAAACCTTAATTTCAGTTAGACGCTTTACCCGTGATAATAGTGTCTCTATTGAATTTGATCCTTTCGGTTTCACCGTGAAGGATCTCAAAACTGGACGACACCTTTCCCGCCACAATAGCACCGGAGACGTCTACCCAATCACACCACCACAACTTCCGCCGCAAGCCTGCTTCATCACCACTTCCACCCTACCTTGACATGATCGACTTGGGCATCCAGGAGCACAAGTCTTAGACATTCTAAGTAGAAAATTTAATTTTTTTATGTAATACAGAACATGTCTACTACTTTTTGTAATTCATGCCATTTATCTAATAGTAAACGTCTCCCTTTTTATACGTCCAGTTCCTTCACCTTTTCACCATTTGACATTATTCACTGTGATTTATGGACCTCACCTATTATTAGTAAAACCGGGTACAAATATTACATGGTCCTCATAGACAACTTCTCACACTTCGTGTGGGTCTACCCCCTAAAATACAAATCCGAGACTTTCCCGACCTTTGATAAATTTCACCGACTCATCTTACCCAATTCAACGTCCCATAAAAACCTTCCAATGTGACTTGGGCGGGAATTTGACAACAACATGTTTAAACAATTTGCTCATCAACAGGGACTCCTCTTTCGGTTCTCCTTGCCCTCAAACATCCTCACAAAACGAGAGAGCCGAACGGATGATTCGTCGGTTAATAACGATATCATCCGGTCCCTTCTCATACACGCCCACTTACCACCCATTTTTTGGGTCGAGACCCTTCACACCGCCACCTACCTTCATAATATACTTCCCACAAAACGTCTTAATTTTTTACACCTACTTTTGCACTTTATTTACGTCACCCACCTCTGACCATCTTCGTGTGTTCGAGTGCGCC
>JAUTDX010003936.1:0-31546 GCA_030844895.1 Ambrosia x helenae | reverse complement strand
GCGTTTAAGAATTATACATGTGCATCTATCAATGTCTGGACAAAATCCAGCATGATCGTGCTTATTCACAAGCATGGTTGTGATCAGGAATGAACATGGTTATGCTTGGGTGTGACATGGTGTGCCATGATCGTGCTTATTCCCAAGCATAGTTGTGCTTAGGGATGAGCATGGTTTATGGTTATGGTTATATACATGCTTTTAAAGGTGCGTTCCAACAAAAAAAATCTAACGTACGTTTATTTTTTTCAAAGGTGCGTTTCAATTTTTTAAAAGGTGCGTTTTTAATAAGTATGATTTACAACAATGTGCGTTTGTTTTCAAAAGGAAGTGAATTCAAAGGTGCATTTAATATTGGTATCTGTGCGTTTAAATTTTTGTACGTGCGTTTAAAAGCCTCTGTTTTCACCAACTTCGTCTTCTTCGTCTGCAACTTATTTTTAACCTAATTTTTATGTTTAATCATACTTATTGAAACGAAATCAAAAGTATTTGACAACTATTACGAGCGTTTATTCATAATTGTATGTTTTTCGTATGATTAATTGTCCAAGTGTAAATCTCTGTTTTCTATTTTTATGATTTTGTTAATTGTATTTGAATGTTTTTTGTTTATTTTGATTGGGTAATCATTCTGAACGTAATCGAATTGAAACGATGAAAAATCAGGTTTCGAATTAGGTATGTTGTTTCGATTTGAAAAATTTTGTAACGTATTTTCCTAATTTACCCTGTTTAGATACCGCTGACCGTGATTAGGGTTGTTAATTACCATCACGCCACCGCCTATAATCCAATGGCTGAGAATGATTCCTACGCTTCTCACGTTAAGGTCATATGTATGTTATCTCTTCCCATAGTTTAAATTGCTAAGAGAAAAGTTTACTGTAAAAAGAAGCTTTACATAAAAGAATAAGAAGGATTTTTAGCTTTTGATCAAAATAAATCAATGGATGATATTAAAATGAGAAAAGTATACGTTGAGTTTCTAAAAGAAGAGGAGAAGGGCAAAATAGGTATAACCCATAATGGTTGAGTTCCACCCCCATTTTTTAAACGCCCATAACTTTTTCATATGACATTTTTTTTAAATATACCATAAAAACAAGTATTTTATCCTCTTTCATTTGCATACCTTATTGCTATATATATATATTTTTTAATTTTGTTCGGTTGATAACTTGCGTTTTATCATGATACAACTTGTGCTTTTTTATCAGATATAACTTACATCTTTTTATGAATTTATCAGGTATAACTTGCATTTTAACATGTATAATTTGCATTTTAGCATGTATAACTTGCGTTTTATCATTTATAACTTGCGTATAGACGAAGACATACCTGCAGCTGCAGACGCAACCATCGCCGCAAAAACCGCTGCAAGGGGAGCCAACGACGCCGCACTTGATACCGCCACCACTGCCAAAGCCAACGTTGCTGCCGCCACATAAAGTGCAAGGACTTTAATATACCAGCGACTTTTTCATGTATAAATTATTATTATTGATCTTACTCGCTAATACAATCCCCTGATAATTTATACTTTACCAAAACAATTCCATATTAATTAAGAGTTTTTTAACCCATTGTCAATAATATGTGTAGGTATTCATGATTTATCGCTATTATCGTGTGAAAGTGGATTCTACCATCTCGTGACTATTGTGGACATTTGGGGTTGTATTTAGTTCAATACTATAAATATTTGATTTTGGCGCCTGGATACTTATAAGTTTTCCGATTTTTTAAATTCTAGGTTAGGTTCTGATTATGTACTATAAACAAGGTTACAAAGAGGTGGATGTTGTTTTAGATATGTATTAAAAGTTGGATTTTGTTGATACTATGTGTTGATTAAGTGTTTCTTTTGTAAGATTGATTGATATGGTGAGGTTATTTGTATTTTGAAGGACAAAGAAGGTATTCCACCAAACTTGATCCGTATGACTGAGTTTACGTTTGGTATGTTTTCTTCTTTTATCATTTTTTTTATTAAGTCATATAAGATTTTTCAACCCCGGGACCTTTCCGGATAATCAGCTAGTAATTAAATAGTTACAATCGGGTTATCCTCTTTTAAGGCATACAACAGATTAAAAGCTTGTGATGACGATTACAAACTTGATCACTGAAATAAGCCATGTGTTTACATGATTGAAAACGTACGGTTCAAACTCTAATTGCATAAACATAAAATTACGTGTACACTTTAAAGTTTAAACGTTTAAATAATTCAAAAACTTTTTTTATAAATAAAAAGTTGGTCTAACAACTTTGACTATATTAACTGAAGCGAATGCATTTTTTATTTTTTATTTTGAAAAAATAAATAAATTTTGTAGCGAATGTATGACACGAGTCAACCAAAATTGAGGTGTTAATATTTAATTGGATCCAACCGCACACTTATATTATTTTCCCTTTTATATGACAACCATATTGGTCGGTAACGGTTACCAAAATAACAAAGGGCTTACGAGGACAAAATTTATGATGTTAAAGATAAGCCACGTAGAAAAGTAGCAAAGAATTAGGACCACAAACATAGGCTGACAAATGTGTAACAAAATACTTGTACACTGGAAAAACATATTTTACATTCTTCATAGAGACGTTACACATATGCATGTAACAAAATATAAAGATATACACGGATACAATGAAAATACAGAAGTAAGCGCGCGCACACATATATATTTATTTAAGTTGACGCGACCATGAAGTTAATCAACCACCTAGAACCAGAGTGTAATTAATTCATTGATTTTATGCCGATTCAAAGAATGAATGAATCAACCAATCCAAGACACAAACATGAAGAAAAAAACAGTTGAAATCAATACAAAACAATCGAAGCAAATAGTCAATAGTGAGGTTTGAACACCTACCCTGTATGTAACATGCATGAATTACTAACAATCAGAACAATGGACACTTTTTATGTTAAATTGTAAGGCTGGGGTCTGGGGGTGTGGAATAAAGCCCTTGAGGCTTTAAAGCGTCACGTCCGTAACACGTAGGCTATGGAGCAACAATGACGCCCCCTTAAAATAACTCCTGATTGGTTGGTTCAATGTGGTCTCCACTCTCTTTCTCTCTAACACCAGTTATTGAGTTTGCGAGGTGATTGATGGTACCCCTCTTTCACGAGGAAGGACTACCTAAACGAGGTGGCTCGGGGCGATACCCCCATCCGAATATACTAACTTAACAAATTGTGATGTTCAACTTTCTTGTAGGTGTGTTTTCAAAACCTCGAATACAATTTGTAATTTTACTTTGCAAAACTCATTTAGACTTATTTAACATTTATACAAAGGAAAAGTGACACATTAAACACTATCGATGCTTAAGATTCGATAAATGTAATTGTTGCCAATCATATATGAAAACCAGATAGTTATCATGGTTATTAAACCAAATTATTAGGAGGATTTTATCATAAGATTGTAATAGAGATTCATGTTTATAGCAATTAATAAAAAAAATTGACGGTGACTTTACTTCATCTTTTTTTTTTATGGTGATAAGTAGGTCACACCTGTCTCTTGGCAGCCCCACCACGGCACCACCCCACATCCAACCAGACTATGTTGTCTTAACCAGGTCCACGATGGCATCAGTGTTGGGCTTGGCGTTCCACGAGAACTATTCTATCGTACTAGACGGGATGACAGCCGTTATGCCCTACAAGAACTATGTTCTCTAAAGTAACACTAGAGGATAAAACTCATGTTGCCTCGAATTCAAACTTGCGACCACAAGGATCTAGTTCTTATTTTCATTGCTCTGACCACTCCACCATGATATCATAACAAATTTAGTAATCAATAAGAACTATTAAAACTAGATGGCGTTACAAATCATAATAATAACAAAATATAGAAAAAAAACTTTCTAACATAACTAAAAGTGGATTGAAAAGGGTTAAAATTGTTAGTCCTCGCTTTAAAATTTTGAATACGCATTGCAAATGAGAAACTCAATGAGAAACAAGCCGGAAGACCTCTTGTTCTCCAAGACTGCACTCAACATCGACGGTCAGCAAGTCTGCTTGAGATCTGAACCAGTTCCGGAGACTAAAAGCATATTAGCCCAATCTTACCAGAACAAATTTTTACCCTGTTCTAGCGTAACTAGTCGACCCAATCAGTAGCAGTCCAGACACTACTAACCAAATCGATGGATGCCGGTTATCAGTTTAAACAGGTCCAGTTTTCAAAACCATTAATCCACAAAAGTCAAAAAGAAGATGAGACAATTATGAGATGTCAACAGGTCAAATCGATTTACAAAGCCGAATGTATTTACAGTGTCATCATAAATCGAACGCCAAAATATCAGAATAAGTTTGTTTTTTAGTATTCAGCAATGATAATCGAATTAACTAACAGGCAGCCTTCAAAACAGCAAAACATCAGCAAACTTGTAACTTCTTAAGCGATATCCAATCCTCTTGGATGTTTTCCTGCCTCTTTAGCAGCCAATAGATTCTGCAAATCTCTAGGTGAAATTCAGAATTTAAATCAGGGAGGGAAAAAGATCACAGATTCACATATACAACCAAATTCTAGGTCAAGAATTGCCTTCCCTATGAAATTATGATGAACACAAAGATGACCCGCATAACTTGTTTATCTAAACCAGTCAAACAGGCCATAAACGGCTGTCATAGATGGGTTATTCTTTTATTTTGTTGTTTGGAATTGGTTGCCCGGTTTTCATTGCTTGGGTAAAGCAAGATGTACATATTCAAGAAAGTAACAAGATAAACAACCACCTTTTAAAAGGACAAAATAAATGCCAAACCACATAGCAACACTTAAATAACGATGATCACAACTATAAATATATTGGTGGTTGCAACTATGACTGACATAGAATCAGGGTATATCATGTGCAAGGGATAAGAGATTACTTATACTGACCTTAAAATTGTAGGGTCACCCCGGATAGTAATCAAACTTGATAGTGTCACAAAAATCTAGGTTTTTTATCCGCTGGCTTCAAAATTTGAAAAGAACACATTAAGCTTTCATCAACACTCATCATTGTACCAGCATTATCGAATTCACCGCAATAATTCGGGGCAGAGAATATAGTAACAAGCTGCCTATCAGCAAAGAATTCATATCCATCTTCAACGACCTATGCAAAGTAACATTCAAGATCACATCAGCGTTTTCAGAGAGAGACTAATATGCTTCGACCAATTTATTTATGAACAGGTCGATCAAGTGGTGTTTACTAGTCAAACTGGTAATATACAAAAGTCAGCATAAAAGAAAACAGGTCAAACGGGTCTTAAGAGACCCAAATGGGATTTTTATATGCATAAAAACCTCACTCCAATTCATTAGAAAGAATCAGATTATTATTAAAATAGCACAGATGTTTTAACCATACTAGAGAGACTATACTTTCAGGGTTAATAGTGGTAAAACCAACTTTCAACATTTTGGCGGTTTAACCACTAGACTTCTTTTTTCAATGTTTTAATCCCTTTTAACTTTTTTTGACCGGTTAAAAGAAGTTTAAAATAGAATAATTTAACCCGTTTTAGCTCAATAATTGCCTGTCCCACCTAATTCTGCCACCTGTAAAAGGACTTCAAAAATGTGAAATAACCTGATGAGCACGACAAATAAGGTCCATATCATGCTGCACTAAGAACTCAGCCACCTTATCAGGCCAAAAGTGTAGGACACTCCTCTATCATTCATCCCCCAGCCCTTAACGTCCCGATAGGATCTGACCAAAGTAAATCACAAAGCAAACCAGAATCCGGAACATCAGTTGGGCGGGACAAGTTCCTAATCTGATCTAGGCTGGTTAGATCAGGAGAAAGCCCACCATGCATGCATAGTATCTTGTCATCTATAAGAGCAGCCACAGGAAGACAATTGAAACAGTCAGTAAAAACTTTCCAGAGTCGAACATTGAATCGCCGTTTGCATTCGTCATAAAATCCATATATCCTGTTGATGGAAGCACATTCATGGTTCCCTCTTAAAAGGAAGAAATTCTCCGGATATTTGATTTTGTAGGCGAGTAAAAGACATATGGTTTCCAGACTCTGCTTGCCACGGTCCACATAATCACCTAGGAATAAATAATTTGATTCGGGAGGAAATCCGCCGTACTCAAATAACCTTAAGAGGTCCCCATATTGTCCATGAATGTCACCTGAAATACAAGATAGAAAAACTTATATTTCATGTCACTCAACTTCTACCATGTGGTCCATGTTAGATGTAGAACTAGCATAATGAATTTTACAACTTAACATAGCTTGCAAATTGCAATACATGCCACTTTAATAAATAAACAAACTAGATAAAAAAACATACTATAAGTTTAACCATGAGTAGCCAACAACAAAAACCATACCCAGTAGATCCCACAAATGGCAAAGCTATTCGTAGGGTCTGGGGAGGGTGGGATGTAGGCAAACCTTACCTCAAACCATATGGACAGAGGCTGCTTCCAGAGAGACCCTCGGCGCAAAACAAACAATAGGAAAGCAAACTAGACTAGAAATATAACCACGGTGAAGTAACATAACAGGTGGTGACAGAATAATATAGTAAAATATAAATAAATATGCATCTTGAAACATAGTAGAATACACACAAGTATACCATCATAAACATTTATCTAGCTGCTAAGGTTATCATATGCAATGTCCAGCTAGAGTGTAGTAAAAACTACCCCTCTACCACAAAGCAAAGAGCCAAAGACCCAACTATTTCCTCCTAAAAGTCTTTAACCTTAATCCTACGTCTCCACAAACTCCTATCATGGACCATGTCCTCAGAAAGGAGCAACTCTAGCAAATCTTGCCTAATGCGCTCATCCCAAGTCAAATTAAACCTTCCCCTACTCCTCTTCCCCTCCACAAGTAGCCACTAAGAGATTAATCAGCTAATGTGGTCATTAATTGAACTTTTATTACTAATTGCACCAATATGTACCAAGTTGACTGGTATAGTCACAAATTTAAAGCCTAGATTTCCACCCAAAGGCGATCGGTCAGCTACATTTCAGGAACCACTGAACCAGAGCGATGTTCCAATCTAATCCCAATCTGCATTTTCGAATAGGCCAAAAGAAAAGAATTGATTCCGTCAATTGCTGTTAGCGCATCCTTTTTTTCCCTAAAATCAAGATTTGTTTGATGTTGCAATGTTTGCACTAAATAACCTCTTTATTTTCATGCTTATTGTTTATGTAGATCACACATGGAGTTATTTATACCCATATACACACTAAAATTTTGGACTGCTGGTGATCAGTTAAAGTGTCAGTTTAACCATTTAAGTTCTATAAGATACCTCTACCACTTATGAACACTGCCTAGCAATGTCACGGCAGAACAATTTTCTCTTAGTTTCACCAGGGCATTAGTAGAGATGGTAAAATGAATGGGTTGAGTAACGGGTCAAGACAGTTCTAGGTCAAAACGGGTAACTTTAAATACAGGTCGGGTGGGTAGGATCAGTTTGCCAACAGTTTTTTGTCCATTTTTATTTTAATTACAAATAACTAATGTATTAAATGAACTTATGAAAACTATATTGTTGAAAAAACATATTATACTTCTTAATAAGCAATTGAGGAGGTTTTAAAAATCACTTTTAACCCTTTTAAACCATATCGACAATCGTGTATAATTTAGCTTAGCTTTGAACTTAGCCTTTTGACCTTTCGGAGGTAAAACACGGCCCAAATGGCCATTTTTTGGCAATAGAACATAATTGTTGCCTCTAGTTAAAAGGTATACGCCAGATATGATCTAGAAAAAACCTAAACTATATGCTACCTCATGTTCACATCATCTTATCTGACCCCAATACTATCCTATATAACTTCATTTTTTTATTTACATCCGACATGTGCCATCAAAGGTGTGAAAGCTTCTTAGTCAGAGAGCACAAGAACCATATGAAATTGAAAAATGGAAAGAATAAAGATGACACACAAATCTGGATTGAAAGACTTGGTAGAAAAACATCACAGCATAAAGAGAGGCATCCCCACTCCATTCTTAACAAGCATCTAATATCAATTGATATTCCCATACGGCCATACGCCCATACCACACCTTGAGGCTTGAGTATCCAAAATAGGGAGTCTAATTTTTTTAAGGAAATGCTGTTTTTTTAAGAAACTGGTTAGATACTTGCTTCCTATAAATATGACTTGTCTGATTGTCTCAGTGACCTCTAAATTCTTAATACACCAATAGTGCCTTCTCCTTCAACTCACTCTAGAAAGATGAATTCCCTCAAACAAGCCTATGATATCTAGCAAAGTTTATTGATATCTAGCAAAGTTTATTGATATTTGAAAGGAACAATGGGGCATGAAACCTCTATCATGTTTTACTTTTACACGCCTCTAATTCAACTATAAACGATATCAAGTTAATGATATTCAGAAACCTAACAGATTACTACCACCCTCAGAATTAATTTTGTAATTCCTATTGCAAATAAGTTTGACACTTGTGACTTGTCTTCATTCATGGCTGCAATCTCACCAATTCAGAGAATACATCACCAACCATGGTGATATTGAATGATTCATGGGTCTCAAGCCTAAATTTCCAAAAAAATACCACAACACCAAAAGAAGATGATGTGTGCCACACTCTTGCTTCCCCTACCCACGTAGTCCACTACTTGCATGTCTTCTAATTTTAATTCCTTTATTTACTCCACGTTTGCAGTATGTTAATGTTACTATGTTAGTGGTTGGTTGTTTAGTGGGCATATATGTTGTGTGTTATGGATATGAATGAAAATGATGAATTAGTCTAATTATTTCTCTATTTTATAATCTGGTTTCTATCTATTTTTTTGGCAAACAATTAATTTGTTGGAACCACATCGTAAAACTATGCTGTTTTAATGTTATACATATATAGACCGGTTGCTAACATGATAAAAAAGAGCAGGCAGCAAAATTATGCCACATAAAAACAAAGAGCAAGGCATAGATAACCAATGTACATCTATACCCCATGGACCATGGTACGTCATTTACGTCATAAAGTATAGACGTTTCACATTCATCACTAACTCCTCAAGTTATCAACTCTCTAAACCTTTCTTGCATAATTCATGGTTTTAGAATTTTAAACTACTAATTCACATCCACAACAGGAAAGGAAAAAACATAGCTATCATTTTTAGCTAACAGCCATATAAACACAACAAAGCATTCGATAACCGCCATATCTATAATCAATGTATACGAACGGTGGTCGGCATAGTCTCTATCTGTCTGTTATCAAACAAACTTCTGATTAAGGTCTGACTCCTCAACACATAATACTTCTACAGGTTTCTAGCACTAAAAATATAGCAAATGGTGCATAAAACAACAGTAAACTATATATATTCCAAATTCAATGAATATATAAAACAAAACATATCAATATACAAAATAAATAAAAAAATTGAGGTTAATTATACCGCAGATCTTAATAGGAGCTTCGAGTTCTAACAAATTAGGCTGTTGAAGAAAAATCTCACGAGAAGTGGTACAAAGCAAACGGATCTCGGCTTCAGAGAGCTGAACCTGCCTCGTAGTGCGTGCTTGCCTGAACTCCAACAAGCGATTAATAATATCATCTAATAAGTTAGGGTTCATAACCTGTGGTGGTTGTCCATTGTTTTGAGCCATCGGAAACCCTAGATCTGGACGAAGAAGAATGCACTAACTGAATTGGTTTCCGTAATTTAGAATAGAATGGATTTTGGCTACTTGCTTTTGCTTTTGTTTGTTGGAGGAATAAACAATGGAGGAAAGTTGTTTAATAATAATATTGTTATTGTTGTTATTATAAAATGGGTATGGACAAGTGGTGATAGCAATGGATTATTATTATTATTATTATTATTATTATTATTATTATTATTATTATTATTATTATTATTATTATTATTATAAAAATAATTGGATTAATAATAAGTTACACAGAGAGAGAGAGAAGATGGAGGGAATTCCGGCGATTTGTAGGATCAAACTCTATGGAAGCTGACGATAGGTGCCGATGTTGTGCCTATTTTCCGAATTTTTTTTTGGACGGCAAAGTAGCTCACCCTTGACTTCCCACCTCATCCATTGTCTTAACCAAGCCTGCTTTAGTGGGAGTCGAACCCTTGACCTCACCCGGGCGGGAACCCATCTATGGTGTTAAACCCTCCCAATCAACCATGTTGCCATGGCATCATTGGCAGCCCTATTTTTCGAATTAACCATTTGTTTAAATCTAAGGCTTTGTTTGGTATGGGGTAATGGAATGGATGAGGGAATGGAATAGACGAGGTAATGGAATGGACAAGGTAATGGAATGGATCATTACCATTCCATGTCTTGTTTGGTTGCCATGTGGGAATGAAAAAAAACATTACTTTGTGTTGTTGGATAGGTAGGAAAAGACGAAGGAATAAAATAGGTGGTGAGTGGTGGTCAGTGGTGGTGATGGTGGGTGGTGATATGTGGCGGTAGCAGTGGTGGTGGGTGCCGTCAGCAGTGATGGCGACGGTGGAAGGTGGAGGTGGATGGCCGTGATTGTGGGTGGGCGACGATGGTGAGTAGTGGCGGTGGTGGGTGGTGGTTGGTGGCGGTGATGGTATGTGGTGGTGTATGGCGGTGGCGTGATGGAGGGTGGCAACGGCGGTGGTGGGTGGTGGGGAAAATGGCGACGGGTGGAGGTGGATGGTGGTGATGGCGACGGGCGGAGGTGGGTGACGATTGTGGGTGGTGGCGGTGGTGGTCGGCGTTGGGTGGTGTTAGATGGCAGCGGCGGCGGTGGGTGGGTGACGGTGGTGGGTGGCGGCGGTGGTGGGTGGGTCGACGGTTGTAGGTGATGGCGGGAGCGGTGGTGGGTAGTGATGATGGTAGTGGGTAGTGGGTGGTGGTGGTGGTTGGTGGGTTATGGTGTTGTTAGTAAATGGTGAATAAGGGATGGAATGAAAAAAAAAACATGGGGGGTGGATGGAATGGTTTTGAAGGAATGGAATGCCTTGTGGAATGGGTGATTCCATTCCTTTAACGAACCAAACACACTATTTTTCATTACCTCGTAATGGTCCATTCCATTCCCCCTTCCATTTCATCATACCAAACGCTACCTAAATACCTCTACCTCAGCACATCACATCATCTTTACGGAAAATTTTAACTTTTATGTCTTTAACGATGAACTAACGTAGACTTTTACTTTGCACTTCACTTTTATATAAAAAATATACTAAAATAAAATGTATGTGTGTATGGTCCGGATGATGTATTTAAAATTTGTTATACTAGCTTTTGTGAGTAAGACCGTTTGTTGTGGAATAACTAAGGGGTGTCACATCAGTCGTTAATTGGCTGAACAATGTGCCCTTTTGTTATTCGGTTTAGTTATTGGAGCCATCGCCAACCCAGTAACAGTGGCTAATGTTTAGTTAATGACCAACATATGAGGACACCACCATCTCCATCGAATCAAATTTTTTTCTACTTTTCTTATTTTTATTTAATGTTTAGTTAAGTGGTTTAGTTATTGACTCTCCACCTACGTGGTGATGAGGTGACAACACCTTTTGCTAGTATTGGGTTTTGTTGTTATTCCACAACACAGAGTCTAAGATGAAGATAAAAATGGTGGATGAGGGGTGTGATGATTTTTAAATGAGGGATAAATTTTAAAAAGTATAATTTTTAGTTAAATTTATGGTGTGGTGAGGATGTGAATGCTTACATATCTCCTATGTAAAGGAGTAAGGGAGAAACCTTGAACGCGTGTTCTAACAAATCATTATTTCTCTTTATAATGTTTTTGTAAGACCACCTCCAACGGGAGGCTTGGAATGTGGTACAAAATTCCAAATCAAACATGCAGGAGGTGGTCCAAAATGGGTTGGTCCCATGGAGCGGACTAGGCCGCTTTGGGATGCGAGACAATGAACATAAACACTAAAGAGACATTCACATGTACAATGAACGTAATATAGGTGGTCTGAGTATGGCCGCTAGACTGGTGCGACGTATAGCAGGATGCTTAATGACTGATCTTGTTTGTACTCTGGTTTTCTCTGTGTTGACTCTGTATACAACTCTTATCAGTGCTTTACTAATGGAGATCACACCAGTAAAGTAAATATTGTTACATCATAAAAATCTACATAATAACAGCGAACCAACAAATGTAAAAATAAAAATATTTGTTATATAATATTTGGTACTTGTTTTTATGTGAACATCCATCTTGTAACCAAGACTATTAAAAAACATGTCTATACCCTTAAAAGTCTGTTTTACTCAAAGAACATAAAGATAAAACGACCAAAACAAACAGGACCTAAACATACGCGATTTTCAACACTTAACTTGAACAGCAACTCTGTGTGTTCCCAGATGAATCACCAACATTAATGGTGGTTCCCTTCCCCGGTAATGCTACATCTTGGGCCGCTAATGCTTTCTTGCAAATGATGTGATAAATTTCTGTCAAAACAGTTTGAAACGCTCTCTCAACGTTATGTGCGTCAAGTGCTGATGTTTCAAGAAACGAAAGCCCTTCTTTTTCGGCTAAAGATTGACCATCTTGCTCATCCACCGCTCTGAGATGACTCAAATCAGACTTGTTTCCAGCCATCAGAACAACAATGTTGGAGTCGGCATTAGCTCTAAGCTCACGCAACCACCTCTGGACGTTATCAAAAGATGGTCTTTTGGTTATGTCATATACAAGCAGGGCTCCAACCGCACCTCGATAATAAGCACTGGTTATAGCTCTGTACCTCTCCTGTCCTGCAGTGTCCCAAATTTGAGCCTTTATCATTTTTCCCTCAACCTGTGTTCAGATCATTGGCCAAATAATAGTGTTAAGTCATCATATTACACACAACTCGTCTTTATCAACCACAGGTAAGTAGGTAACATGTACAGATTCATAAGAGTTAAAATGTATATGTACTTGATGAATCAAATTCTAGCATAGCCTCATCCTGAATGCTTGTTGCATTATAGACTCAAGAACTAACAATAAAAATTCTTCACTCAATACGCAAGAACCCCAAACAAGGAGTGTAATAGGTTATATGCAATAAAAGCTCAGCTACCCGGTTCCGGTGAAAACCCGCAGCCCGAAGGCCGACTGCGGTAAAGCCCGGTTGGGATTGAATTTGAACATGAGACATGTGGCCTTCAGCCCAAATCTTCACTTCCACTCTAATTCTAGTTGAGCTAAAGCTCATTGGCCCCTATATACGATATAATAAAATAACCTTACAATCTAAAAAAAGCACAAATCTGCAATGTACAAAAAGTGCCCCCAACTTGTGTGCCTCATGCGGCTTGACCTCGCCTTGGTCAAGAACCGCATGCCCCACCTCCCCCTGTCGACTCACGCAATCAAAACATTTTAATATAACTGGTTGGGCATAAGGGCGTTTTCTTTTCCCCTCGCCTGACTCTTTTGTATGGTTCATTTCATGGATTGTAATGGAATTGGAATTGAAATTCGCACGGGAACTGTAATATGTTTTGGAATTTGGGTGTGTTCGTTTCACAAAATGGAATGAAATCTCGATGGAATTCGAATGTAGATTGCCTTCCGTAGTATTTTGTTGAAACGATCAACATAAAGAACAGAATATACATTCCAATTCTATCCAAATTCCATTCCATTTCGTGAAATGAACACTACCTTTGAATTCAAATTAACAGATAATTCAAACAGCCAGGTAAATTTTCTTTAAAAAAAATTAATTAAAAAAACAAAAACAATATAATTAAATTCTAGAAATTACTATGCACACATTCATTTCTTTACTTTTTCATTTCATTGCATTACAAACTATGATTATGTTTCTGATTGTAGATCTGCAATATTAATAATATACATGACTGATAGCAACTAGAAAGCTAAGCTTGAAATGCATAACATACACATAAAAACAAGATTAAAATACAAACCTGAAGAGTTCTAGTAGCAAATTCAACACCAATAGTAGCTTTAGACTCCAAATTAAACTCATTCCTTGTAAACCTTGACAAAATATTAGATTTTCCAACCCCAGAGTCCCCAATCAACACAATCTTCAATAAATAATCATAATCATGATCTATTTTACCAGCCATTCTTCTTCCCTCCAACCTTAACACACACACACACAAAACTATTATTATTATACCAAACTGAAGTAACAGATCCAGCTAGATCTAAACACAACAGGGAAAGTATATTAAGTTTTAAACAAAATCTTGAAATTATTTAAAAGGTTGATGTGATGACTGATGAGTGACTGGACATGCATATAAATATATAATGCTATACAGTTGGTGTATGGAAAATGTTAATTACCTGGGTTGAGAGATCGGACAGAGAGGAAAAGATGGGTTAGAGTGAAAAAGTGTTGAGAAACATGTGAGGGAGATGGAAAGAGGAATCTAAGGAGTTGGAAACTGCTGCCGACATTAATATATGAGTGTATCAAAACGATGCAAGTCTTCCACCTTTCAATGCCACTTTAAGTTTATTAACTTCTTTTTACTGGCAATTTCTTTTTAACGGGGTCGGCTCGGGATCGACTCGGTAAAAAGCTCGAACGAGCCGAGCCTTAACGAGCTCGAGCCCGAGCCCGAGCCTGAAATATGGCTCGTTTAGTTATCGAGCCCGAGCTCGAGCCCTAGATACAAAGCTCGATTGGGCTCGCGAGCCTAATCGAGCCTTAACGAGCTAGAGCCCGAACCCGAGCCCGAGCCTAAGTTACAGCCGAGCCTAAGTTATAGCCTTTACGATTGGGCTCGCGAGCCTATGTTACAGCCGAGCTTTTGCGAGCTCGAGCGAGCTTTTGAGCTCGTTTGAGATTCTCAAATCACCTCGAGCCGAGCCGAGCTCGAGCTTTGGATTTTGCTAGCGAGCCGAGCTCGAGCTCAAGATTGTAGGCTCGAACCGAGCCGAGCTCGAGCTCGAGCTTCACAAAACCTTAACGAGCTCGAGCCGAGCCCAGTCAGGCTCGGGCTCGGCTCGGCTCGTTTACACCCTAACGGCAAAGGATTCCAAACCGTAAAAAGTGATCTCATATGCTCGTGATCGCAGATAACACTGGATAACTAAGCGCACCATCTCTAGTTTTTGGAAAAACCCATCGTCTAAAGGCCCACTACGATGAAATCCAATTTAGATTGGATTTGAACTTGAGACTCTGACCCTCAACCCAAATCTTCACTTCTTTTTCAATGTTAGTTGAACTACAGCGCTCATTGGCTTTACTTGCACATCTTAAGCCTTAAGGTATAAAATGGTTTTTTTTTTCTTTAAGAAAATTGAATTTTTATAATCACAAACTTGATATGTTTTTTTTTGGAAGGCCAACAAAATTTTATTTCACCAAAATTGACTAACAAATTGTTAGCCAAAATAAGTCACCATACAAATTCGCCTATTACATCAACTATCCAATCATTCCAATACTAAAGCTACACCAATCCTCCCATGATAAACTGTTAACATTCGCCCGAGTTTTAAGCCATAAAAAACCAAGACTCTTGATGTCCTCCTTAATCCTTGCCCATATTGATCTGCTTACCCTTGAACAATGCCTCGTTACGCCATTTCCAGACCACCCACACAACCGTTTAAATGACCAAATAGATCGCTCTCCTCCATTTCTTAGATCCATTAATGTGCTTGTGTACATTAGCAAGGTCTTTGAGCTCCCACAGGAATAAAGGTTGCAGCCTGCACCAGTGAGAGATGAAGTCCCAAATATGTGACACCAATCTACAGGAGGCGAAAAGATGCATTGTCGATTCCACCTCTTCATTACACAACCTGCACCAAGTGTTTGGAATAATAATGTTTCTACGAACCAATGTCGTTGCAGGTGATATATTGATTACGTTTATTCCAACTCGGAAAATGACATAAATACCCTCACATCATGTGAGGGGCACCTAACCAGAAAAACTAACAGGGTTAATGAGAAATGATGTTTCCTGCAACAAAAAACACGTTAAAAAGCTGTAATCAGCAAGTTTTAAACATTAATGCTGAAACCTGCAATTTTGGGTAAACGTAAAGGACGTTTTCTGTAATTTTGTCATACACGTATTTTGATGTATTATAGATATAATTCGGTTTCGTAAGAATTGTATAAAGTTTGCTTAACCAAATGTATGTGGTTAAGTGAAAGGCTTAGGGGTTGTTTAGCAACCTCTATGCCATTAAGTGTTTAACCATAAAAGATCTGACTAGGTAAGGGACCATGAACCAGTAAGTGTTGAGCCGGTATGAGTGTCGAAGTGGTGGTGATTGGTGTTTGAGGAAGTAGTTGTGGGTTGAGGAGGTGGTGCGTGAGCGGCCGAATGAGTTTATGAACATGTGTGAAGGGACAGAGGGGTAAATTTTCATTCAACATCAATTTGAAACTTCATGAGTAAGAGGATTGTTGCCTGATTCAGATGTGTCATTCCAATGAAACACATGCACTTAAAGAGTGTTTGAGATCGATTTTAGAAATGATTTATTGGATTTTTCAAAAATTCAATAATTAAAAAAGTGTTTCACATCGATACAAGTGTATTTTACTTTTCCTTTTTGAAAAAGGTTATTAAGGTTTTTTTCCAAAAGCACAAAAGTTTTTGACCTTTTAAACATAAAATTACAATTTCAACCCCACCATTTACCCTATACAATTATTACCCATCACCGCCCGCGACTATTGCCACCGATCACCGTCGCCACCCAAGTCTGCCATCCATTTTCCTAGAAAAATTAAAATAGTTATCAAGAAGTGGTTCAATAAACATAGTATGTAAGGCAGACAATTTCAAACACGGACACGATAACATGAACCAACAAGGTCTCAACAGATTCCATGTTTGACCTTAGTAGATTTCGTATCTTAAACAAGTCAACACAATAAGACATGTTAAATTTTTTTGTCTAATCAGGTTAAAGACATGTTAATATATTAATACCTTTAATTTAAATAAAATAGGATGTGGGATGGAGGTGATACACGCGACACCTGCACAATTGAAAAAATAACCCTAATTTTGAAACATCGCAGCCACATCTCACACTTTTGCAACCACACCCTACCGTCTCGTCAATTGTTGTCATCCCCGTCGGTCGTCTCCTCAACTGCATTGCCCCACGTCTCCTCAACCACATCCCCCCTCCCAATCTCTGAATGTCTTATTCGCAAGTAATCATTTAATTTTTTATTTGCGTTGTTTTTATATTTGGAGTTCATCTTCTTAACCAACACTATTCGATTCTTTATAATAATCATGAACTGCTTTGATTAAGTAGATTCAGATATGTGTCCCATCATGTTAACTTGTTATAAACAGATTCGTGTTTGAAAAAATTGACGTGATAAGTTATCGTGCCGTATTTGTGTCTAGCCTCTCACGTCATCATTAGGTCATCGTGTCATGTCATATCATGTCACGTCACGTCTGACACGATATGTCGGCCCTAATAGTATGTTCTCATTTAATGCTAGATTGTTGTCAAATCTTTTAAGTTTTTTAGACCTTTCAGGCATGGTATTACACATAAATTGATAGTTGCTCAGGCTCTCTCTCATCAATGTCAAACTTAGTTTCGGACATTAACCCGCTATCAATTGTGTGTCATTTCACGTATGTATATGTTGTATTACCAACAAGCAAACCCCACTAGTAATCTAGTTTCAAGTTCATAGTTAATTAACATGTAATATTTGTTAGAAACACTTTCGTTCATTTGTCAATGCAAGGAACATTTTATGCATCCGTTGTCCCATCCGTAGGACCAGAGGCGGAGCCAGGATTTCATGATAAGGGGGGCTTAGATTATTGGAGTGAGCGTTAAGGGGAGATTGATACAATTTTATTGAATTTTAACCTTAAAAACATGAGGGCTTGATACAATTTTATCGAATTTTTACCTTAAAAACTTAACAAATTTGGGCCATTGTGGGGGGGGGGGGTTGATACCCCTCAGTCCCCCCCCCCCCCCAACTCCGCCTCTGCGTAGGACTTCACACATATAGTCATAAATGATTAATTAATAGGATCCAAAATATTGTGATGGCTAGTGAGATCTAAGGTGTACTTGAAACATATAAATCCAAATGAGTAATGAGTAGTTTCACATTAGAGGGTTGTCATTCTCTAACCTCAATAGCCCAACATTCAACTTCTTCATTTCCGACTTTTTGATTCACAAACTCCTTATGAGAAGCAAGAGAGTAAAAATAAAGGTATGATAGTGGTTGCACTTTCCACATCTAAGATAAGAACGAGCAACACCAAGGCAAGTCTTGTCTTGTCAACTTTTTAGGATGAAATATTCTTAAAGTTAATTCAAAACAACTTTTTATTATTTTATTAAAAATTGTTATTATTGTCAAGTGGATATACATAATTGTGTGTTATTTATAGAATGAAAGAGGATAGAGAAGTCAAGATTAGGTAAGTTAAACAAGACTTAGCCAAAATAAGGTACATTGTGTATTATTATAATTTCAAAAGGAGCACTTTGGTCACTTAATTGGTGGAAGTAGATGGAACCAAGGTGGAATGGGAGACTAGAACTTTGCCACTAAAATTTCCATTCATGTATGGCAGACGATCAAACAATATCAAAGTAATAAATCAAGAAATTTGTTGGATTTTAACAGAAAATATGATTATATATATTGGTTGGGAGCAATTATTTTCATTAGTGTTGAGTTTTCATATCAAGATAGTGTTCACGTGAAGTTTTGGTCAAATGGAGTAAATAACATTAATGTAAGAGCATAAAGAGGTAAACATTTTTTTAGAAAACTTTACTAATCTATATCTATACTTCTATACTACATTATAAAGGAGGAGGCATGGACAAATATGTCTAAATTGTCCAAAGTTAAAATGGTATACTAAATGTTTCTTTACAATTTTCTAAATTTTACCATTTTTCTTCCTTAAATGCCCCTAGAAGATAATCAATGAGTATTTTAATGCATAAAACCTTTAATTATTATACTCAAACAACTTTATTATTATTAAAATAACATAATCTTCATAAACATATTTGGCACCCTCTTGATTTGATAATAAATTTCAATCATGGACAAAAAGTGATTTGTGCCAAAGCAGACCGCCCGACCCACATCAATAAGTTACTCATCTTTACCTCATACCGAACCACACGATAGACCTATTTTGCCATCAATTACCTCATTACGGTGATAGCTCGTCATCAATGCATCTTGCAACATCAACCCATTGCTCATGTGATTCTAAAGCATTTGAGAAGGGTATCAAACAAAATTAAGTAATTACTACATTTTATTAAAAAAAATTGCAATTTTATATAAAAAATGTATATATAACAAAATTATGTAAAAGGGTTTCTACACATACAAATATATACCTATACACCTTAGGAATATTGTAAGAATCAATAAAAGTCGAACTTTACATAAAAAAAATAATTGTGATGCATTTTCATAAAAAAAAAGTGTGCGCATGAATTGGCTTACGAACCCAAACCGAACCAAAATCGGCCTTTCAAACCGGCAAAACCGGGGCCAAACTGAACCGAAACCGGTTCAGACACGAACCGGTTTGAAACTTGTTCGGTTCTTAGAAAACTGATATGTGCACGTCTATCAAGTTCTCGGGTTGGGAGGTCTTATGTGGAATATTTTCAACTAACTTAACTTTTAATTTCACTTTTCGATGCCACTGATAGAAATTTATGGTGCACTTGATTAGCAGTTTTATTGCATTGCTTTTATCATATGGAAAAAGTTATGTGTATGCTTATTTGCGGGTTGCTAATGTGGATCTTATAAAGCTTTCTTCTCCTCGTCAATCTCTCCAGATTTGGCAGTTT
This sequence comes from Ambrosia x helenae, assembly GCA_030844895.1. Taxonomy (NCBI): domain Eukaryota; kingdom Viridiplantae; phylum Streptophyta; class Magnoliopsida; order Asterales; family Asteraceae; genus Ambrosia; species Ambrosia x helenae. The sequence goes on along the minus strand of JAUTDX010003936.1, from coordinate 11,661 downwards.
CAACATATTGAGTGGGACTATTAGTATAATAACAGTTGCTAATGAGTCAAACCGCTACTTCCATTTTTTACCGACATGTAGGTCAAATTGCATATGGTATATAAAACGGAGCATGCTATCATGTCTCCTTGTAAACTTTAAAAAATTAGCCCACTATGAAGCACAAGTGCTTGCTTACACACACAAACACACACCTTACATATTGATTCTTTTAATCGTTTTAAGGTTTGAATTATATTCCGCTCTATATTGTCAACTCCGCCGCAATGCACAAGCTCCCTGCTAGTAATTTTAACAATCAATAAAATCTAATTGCAAATGTGGATAGTAAAAATAAATGAGACAAAGAAACAAAATCAACAAAAGAAACAAGTGATATACAATAGCATATTTTAACAAATACACATCTTGTTTACTCCTTTAGGCTTAATTGAGAGCTGTGTTTCGCTAGTCTTCTATTTAATCAGTACTGATCACAAATGTACAATTTCCCTCACTAGTAAAATAGTAAAATAGTTCCCCCTAGGGGAGGGGCACTTACTGTGTGGTTTTTCAACTTCACTGATTTATACCAATCTTGCACTGTTATATATCACTTCATTGAAACAGTTTTTTAGAGACAACACTTCATTGATTCTTTACCCAACAATTAATTATTTTCACACATAATAATAATAATATATTACCCTTTCCCACTCTCTCTCACTTTCAATAATAATTGCACTGCCACTTTCTCTCTTCTCTCTCTCATGAAGGATCTCGTGAACTACATCTAGGAAAAGGTCCACGTGACCCCTACCAGCACTACCGGTACCCGTGCTGGTAGTGGGGTAACCGTGACCAAGTCTGGTTCCCCCCCCCCCTCCCCCCTCTTATCACTTCTCACTAAGATAATTAGTGATCTCCGTATACATAGGGCATGTTTGGCTCTCCTTTTACAAGCCTCCTTATAACTTATAACTTAATCATTAAGTTATAAGTTGAATCAAAAGTGTTTGGATGGATGGAATGAAAAGTAACTTATGGGAATTTTAGGCTTCAAAAAGGAGATTTTAGAGGATAAGTCATAAGTAACAAATTGTTACTTATGAGATTAAGTTACTTTTTATGTTTGAGAAGTTATAAGTAGAAATCAAAAAGGAGAGCCAAACATGCCCATATACATTTTCTCTAGAGAATCGACCTTAACTTTAGTCTTCCTTATTATGTACAATGTGAAAGGGTTCATCCTAGCTTCTCACCTTTATAACCAAGTGATCACCTTTATATTATAAAAAGCATGTGGAAATATGGGATGATAGTTTTACTCTCACAGTAGTCTCACTTTTTCTTAAGAATATATTTTTCATGTACAATAGAATTACACACTTGAGATTTTCTTTTGTATATTTGAATTCTAAATTAAATGTGCAAGAGTTGAGCAAAATATTGGAAGAAAATATCTTGAAATTATGTGTGAGAGAAAGAATTACAAATGTTCACCTCATCACCTGTGTTTGGCTAGTTGATTTCACGACCCCACCTTGTATCGACGACACTTTGTTTGTGTCAATTATATCTCACATGTTTGTATATTCGTTGTCATAACTATAAACCTTTTAATGTTTTTTAGATCAGAAATATCAGTAGAGAAAAGTTTAGGAAGGTGACATTTGCTAAAAATGCAATATATTTTTTCGTATAATAAGGAAACTTTATTTTTATTTTTTTTCCAAATCATTTACCAGTGCGGCACTACCCATTTTGATAAAACAAAATTCTTACAAGGGTTTTAAATTGAAAATCTTGTATTTTAAGGAAATTTCCTTTCATATTTTCTTTTAATTACTATAAAAGATTATATGCTTCTAGAAAAGCTTTGGTTATATATAAAAATTCAAATAAATTTTCGTAAAAAATTAAGAGAAAATAATTTATTTTGTGATACATATGAGTCACCAGGGGCGGATCTACGCTTAGTTAGGGGGTTCCTAGGAACCCGTTCGGTTCGAAATTTTTAGTGTTATTATATATAGAAACTTGGGTAGGAACCCCTAAATATTTTATAGAGGAACCCTTAAACAATTGAAAGAGGTGGTCTAGTGGTGATTCCTCTTCCTTCTAACTTACAGGTCTAATGTTCGATTCCCGTCAGCCCCTTGTTTTTTTTCCCTTGTTTTTTTTTTCTGATTTTATAATATAAAGTTTAGGGTTTTTTTTTGTTTAACCCAAACATCACAGCCACCCATACACCATTTCAAACTCATTTCACATTCACATACCCACAGCCCCAACCGAACCCCTCCTCCTCTACAATCCAGGCCGCCTGCCCGCCGCCCTCCTCCTCCTCGCCTCCGCCCCTATAGCCGACCATCTCTTCCACGGACCACAACCCACAGGTATCCACTAATTTCATTTTATTATCTTTGTTTAATCGTTTATGTTAAAAGACTAAGATTTAGAGGAAAGTCACTTGAGATGTGAATCTTTTGGATTTCTGTTTTTATATGTAGATAGGGAATTGGGGATGATATGATTTGTTAAGATATGGTCTTAATTTCCTTGTTGATCTTTAAAGAAGTTGTAAGGTACAGAAGTGAAAATGTTTGTGCATTTCCTAACTTATGTTTAATTGTTTATGTTAAAAGACTAAGGTATGGAAGTATTAATGAAATGGTGAATTGGTGATAATAAAATGACATGACCTGCAACTATCCTACTCGAGAGTCCTCCACCATAATCTTTTCAAAATAAACTAGCTGCACTTTTAGATTAGCATAAATATTATTATATTAGCATTTGAAATTCTATATTTGAACTTGAACATATGAACGGAATGTCTGGTAGTTTTTTTTATAAAAAAAAGCATTTAAAATATATTCTGAATGATGCATTTGTGAATGGAATATCTTGTTGAATTGTATTGTTTGAGCTTTCAATTGATAATGTTCTTGTTGTCTTTGGTATCTAAGTAGTATGCAGACAAATATTTCAAGTTTCTATCAAAGACAACGACCATCAAACCTTGAATAAACTAAATTTGCTAAAGTTGGCGGAGATGTATCCATATCATTTTACTTTTGATGAAAAAGACCAACTTCTTTATGAACTCGACCACTACATTAGTAATGTGAAAAAAGATAGTCGTTTTGACAACTTGAATGGGATAAATGATCTTGCCACAAAAACTCGTAGGTATTGTATTTTATTTTTCAAGATTATCGTATTTATTTTACGTGTTTTAATTTCTAATGACGATGTTTTTTTCATTATTGTATTGTATTTTTATTATGTGATGAACTTTACCCGACCCAAACCGCCAACCCGACCCATTTTTTATGTTCGGTCATTAGAATTGGAGCATCAACAAAAGTGAACCCCTGGAAAAAAATTCCTGGATCCGCCACTGTGAGTCACAAAATAGGTGGCCATGTTGGTTGCAAACAAGTTCGGATCAAAATAAACCTTTAAAAACGTGTCAAATTATTTGGATTATAGAAGGTTCAATAACTAGATCATTTGCTATCATAACTTAATTAGTGCGACAATGGTGGTGGTAATGACAAAGACAGTGGCAAAACTGGCAGGTTGTGGCCGCAACGAAGAGCGGTAGGTGGTGTTAGTGTTGAATTTTAACTTGATTTCTTCATGTTGAGTCATTCTTAAACTAAAATGTGGAGACGTTGGGCGGTCATTGTGCTATTTTGTGACATTGCTCATGAGTCTCTGTATTACCAAGGCTACCAAGCTTTGCTTGGCACCTTTGATGGTGGGTTGACGGTCCATGACACTAATTGTAAGCTCTCGCCTTGTATAGTTGTATATTTGCGTTCATGATCTTGCGAGGACTTCCATTGGATGCGTGTGGAATAAATTAGATGACGAGCATATGAGCAATTATCTTTTATCTTTGTAATCATCCAATACATTTTAAGAGATACACTGTATCCTTATACCAAGAAATACTATATATACTGCATGGAAAAGGTTTTTTTTTTTTTTATGTATTGTGAAGTTGATAGTATTGTGGTTAAATTATGTTATAAAACTTGATTTAATCATGGATTCATCTCTATGAGACCTTCTGTAGTGGGACAAAAGAATAGCGCCTCCCCTCTTTTTTTCTATTGGTTGAATTTTGGTGGCACACCAACAAAAAAAAAGTGGCGTTATATATATATATAGCCTCATAAAGCCCTACCGTAGCGGTGTTTGGGCGCTAAAATAGAATTTCAAGCCCCTCAATAACGCCCCACTACACATGGTCTGACACCTGCATAGTCAAAACGGATAAACTTCATGTGTAGTCACTTCATAATCATGAATATTCTTGTTATAAGTGAGATATTGGTTCAAGAAATGTTGGAAAATAGGTTTGGTTAATTTTGTTATTTCTTTCTTAAAAATCCAAAAATATAAGTACAAACTTTGAAATTTTGGGAACAAAAAAGTTTGGTCGTTAAAAGTAAGATACTAGTTTGAGTAGTGAAAGGTAAAACCGTGAACCAAAACAAACGCTTTATGTTGAAAACCCAACATATCGATTGATACGATAAAAATAAGATGATATATTTGGAGTTGAGTTGGTATCCAAATAAGACACGAGGAGCGATACGAACACCGGTTTTACCGTAAAGAAGGTGAGGCAGCAGTTAGCTGGGGCGATGGATTTGAATGTGCAGGCAAACGGCTTTCTCTGGAACTAAATTGCAACACCGAAAGCAACTTGGGTGGGTTGACCATTACGGCCAAAAAGAAAAGGTAATACATGCCATATTTTTACAGATGATGTGGTGCATTTGGCGAAATCGGAATGACAAAGTCTTTAACAATAGGAGAGCATTGGTTCACGAAATGGTGGAGGATGTTGTCACAGGGATGATTTCACAGGATCTTTATTGAGAGAGAATTGAATAACAATGTGAAATGCATATTTACAAATGATGTGTTCAACCCTATTTATACATAACTAATCGGTGTGAGTGAACAAACACAACCGTTCAAACTATAATAACTACCTATAACTGCCATGGGACACACCGGTTCCCTTTATTCTATTCTAAACTTATGATATATAATATATACTTATAAATCAAATATTATCTTCTAACAGAGGAGATAAAAGAGACATCGTTTGAATGTATAATTCACAAGTCAAAGTTGCCACCTATGTCTTGGACTGCATGGCGCAACTTTAACTTAGCTTTTTAATGGTGTATTTGATCTGGACGAGTAATGTATTATGTGTAAACTGTAATCTGGGTTCTATAGCAACTTGCTATGAAGTCCTGTTCTGTTTGTAGTTATAAAATTGCCTTTGGCCGTTTAAAAAAAAGGAGCGTTCAAACGGCTAGCTAGTAGCCTAGTATGCGTAAGTCAAAACATAAAAAATACGGTACGAATGGAGGGTTGATTATTGGTCTAGGGCTTGAGAAGCCTTGGGATTCTTATAGATCTCATCTGTGGCCCGATAATTTAATAATTTATATTTCTGGCGATTAAAAGTTGTAACAACACGTGTATAAGCGCATTTATAGCCTTGTAATAAAATAACTACAGTTTCATTGATATTCTTTTAATAACATTTTAACTTTAGCAATATACAGTTTTATTTCGTCAAAATATTAATGTGGAATTTAATTTTTAAAAGAATAACTATATATGTTAGAAACTAAAAAAAAAACCCTAATCCTCCGAAAAGATAGGGCGACTGACGGCGAAAAAGGTTTTCTGAAGATCACTGCATGGCGAGTAGGGAACGTTACAAGGTGGATACGTGGTATGATGCACCGGTGCGAAGGGGAAGACGACAAGATCAGCAGCGTTCTCCAAATCAGCATGAAGAAAAGGTCACAAAGTTCTTTGTGTCAAACCTCCCTGAGGGTTGTTCATCCGCAGATCTGCTAGCAGTTTTTAAGGATTTCGGAACGATCAAAGGCATCTACATTGCACGTAAGTATGATAGACTTGGTAAAAGGTTTGGCTTTCTTTCTCTCCTCAATGTGAAAGATCCGGTAGGGTTAGAAAGTTTAATGAAGGATGTATGGATTGGGTCCTATAAGCTTTATGTGGTACTGGCTCGTTTTGTGAATGGTGAAAAAAGTACTTCGGCAGCCTGAGAAACAATGGGTGCCGGTTGGGGATGACACACAGGGTCCTGATCAGGGTTTGGATGGTGGTAAGGATGGGTCAGTGGGTAATGATGTTAATATCAATAAAACTAGAGAGGAAGGCCGGTCTTTTAGAGACTCGGTATTGAATATTGAACGATCCAAAGCAGTCACAGAGATTTCGGTTAATGTCAAGGGTAGGGGAGGTTTTGACTGGGAGGATGTGGGGCTCTGGGAAGAGTCTCCGATTTGAAAAAACTATCGAAGCTTAGAATCTGGTTGGACTTGCTAGGCCACTGCAAGGTTGGGATTCGATATGTGGGTGGCCTTTGGGTGATCCTTTTGTTCGAGTCATGTGTGTGCATGGAGACGTTTGTTGCATGTAGCGCTACTTGGAGGGTTTGTTTTGATAGTCTGGATAAGTGGGAAGGGCAGGAAATTCAAAGTGAACGTATTGCATGGCTTCGTGTGTTTGGAATACCTTTAAAACTGTATGATGAAGGTGTTTTCCAGGACATTGGCAACCACTTTGGGGAAGTCATACAACTACCGGAGTGTGATGACGCTACGGTGGATCTGTCAAGTGTCTTGATTGGTGTTATACGCAAGACGGGGGCAAGGGTGAACGAGATTATAAAAATTAAATGGGAGGAACAGGTCTTTCAAATTATGGTTGAAGAGGAGATAGGGGATTGGGTCCCGGAGTGCATTGACGACTGCTCGGGGTACTCAGAATCGGAAACTAAAAGCGATTGTCAGGAAGCTATGGTGGAGGATAATGTTAGAGTTGAGCCGGTTTAGTGGAGGAAAACCCGTTGGTACAGGAAGAGGAAACGACTGTTCCGGTTGAGGTCGCTGTGGATACGGATCAGTCTGTTCATGTTTCTCAACAGAATAGGGACGTCAATGTGGACGTGGTAGATACGGAGGTGAGTGAACCTATTCGAGTGGACACGTCAGTTGTTGAAAATGACGCTGGGATTAGTAGAGGTAAAAAGAGTAGAGGTTTTCGAAAAAAGACGAGGGCGTCTAAAACACCATCGCCTACCGGACAGGAAAGACCAAAGAAACGAGCTAGAGAAGGGGAAGATCTCTTTGATATTGATAGATTCATATACGCTGTAAGCGGAAGTGAAGCTATCGAGTCAGGGGAGGTTCCTACTATTAATGTGGGTCTTGAAGGTGTTAGTATGGTTCGTGAGCAAGTTGTGGAGAATCATGGGCTGACCAGCGATGAAGCAAGAGAAACAGTTAAGTTGGGTACAGTTCTAGGTGTTGAACAATTTGAAAAATTTGAAGATTTGGTTCATAAGGAGATTGTGGAAGAAGGTTTTCAACAGGTGGATAAATGAATGTTATTTCCTGGAATATGAGGGGGATCGGGCAGGAAGGAAAGGGTGTTTGGTGTAGGAAAATTAGAAAAGATAATGAGGTGGGGGCGATTTTGATCCAAGAGACTCAATTTGGGTCTTTGGATTCGGTGATATTGGGAAATTCTGGGGGTTTGGGGAGTTTGATTTTGAGTATGTGGATGCTACGGGTCGGTCTGGGGGTCTGATTACTATTTGGAACCCGAAATTGTTTTCTAAAGATTCAGTTTTCAAAGACCGGAATGTGTTGGTTGTTTCGGGTCATCTTATAGGTGATGGTTCAAAAATGACGCTAGTTAATGTATATTGTCCTCAACGTCTTGTGGATAAACGGAGGGTATGGGAGGTGATTAGAGGGTTGAAAGCTAGTGGGGATGGGTTGTGGATCGTTGCTGGGGATTTTAATAGTGTGCGAGACCGGGATGAAAGACGGAATTTTTCTTTTGACTCGCTAGATGCTTCGGAGTTTAACGAGTTTTTGGAGGAGTCCGAGTTATTTGAATTTGGTCTTAAAGGGCGGAAATTCACCTACTTAGCTAGTAATAAGTTAAGTAGGATTGATAGAGTTTTTGTGGATTGGGCGTTTTTTAATAAGTGGCCGAACGCGGTTTACCGGGTGCTGGATCGTGACGGCTCGGACCACTTCCCCTTGTTGTTGAAGATTGGTTCGAGTAATTTTGGCGCCAAACCGTTTAAATTCTTCAATTCCTGGATGGATCGGGAGGGTTTTAATGAGGTGGTCAAAAATGCGTTGGAAGGTTTTAAGGGTTCAGGGGCGCCGGATTTAGTTTTACTTCATAAATTTTGTTGTGTTACGTGCCCAAATTCTGCAGTGGAAGAATCAAGTTTGTGTTAATGAAGTGGAGGAACTCGATATGCTCTTTAAGGAGGTTAAAGAGTTAGAGTTACTTATGGAAGAGAGGGAGCTCATGGAAGAGGAGGTGTGGGTGTTGGAGGAGGCAAAAAAGCGGATTAAGCAGTTAGAATATTACAATTTGAAAGATTTGAAGCAAAAGTCTAGAGCTCTTTGGGCGCGTGTGGGTGATGAAAATTCGAGATTTTTTCATGGGTCGATCAATAGTAGGAGAGTTTCGAATGCTATTGTGGGGTTGGATATTGATGGAGTGTGGATAAAGGAGCCGAAGGAGGTTAAAAAACAGGTGTTGGGCTTTTATAGAAACAAGTTTGTTGAAGAGTGCCCGGTTCGTCCGAAGTTAGGGTGCTACGGTTTGAAGTCTCTGACTTCGACTCAGGTCAATGAACTTTCTCGTCCTTTCGCGGAAAAAGAAGTTAGGGAGGCGGTGTTTCAATGTGGCAACGATAAAGCGCCTGGTCCGGATGGGTTCAATTTCCGATTCATTAAAAGGTATTGGGAAATTTTTCTCTTCGGATTTTATGAATATTATGAATCACTTTGCGGTTACAGGTAATATTAGTCGTGGTGTTTCTTCTTCTTTTATTACTCTTGTTCCCAAAGTTAAAGACCGGTGAAACTAGAGGAATATCGGCCAATTAACTTGATTGGTGTCATTAGTAAAGTGATATCGAAGGTGTTGGCGAACAGGTTGAAGCCAGTTATGGATTCGATTATTAATGAAACCCAATCGGCTTTTGTGGCGGGTAGATACATTTTGGATAGCCCTTTATTGATTAGTGAAGTATTATCTTGGTCAAAAAAGTCGGGTGCTGAGTTATTTCTTTTTAAGATTGACTTTGCAAAAGCCTATGACAATGTCAACTGGGCTTTTCTTATCTCGGTGATGCGACAGATGGGGTTTCCAGAGATGTGGTGCTTGTGGGTTGATGGGATTCTAAAGTCGGCACGTTCGTCTGTGTTGGTCAATGGCTCGCCGACTTTTGAATTCAATTGTGAGAAGGGTATCCGTCAGGGCGATCCTTTGTCCCCATTTTTATTTATTATGGTGATGGAGGCGTTTTCTGGTCTTATCAAAAAGGCGTGTGATGTGGGTGCGTTCAGGGGGGTGGGTTTTGATAATGGTAGCTTTGTTGTTTCCCACTTATTATACGCTGACGATGCTATGGTGATGGGGGAATGGTCCAATTCTAATCTGGTTTGTTTACGTCGCATCCTTCGGATTTTTCATATATGTTCAGGCTTAAAGATCAATATTCAAAAATCTACTTTATATGGGGTGGGTTAAAAATGCGGAGGAGGTGGGTATTAAGGCGCATGAGTTGGGGTGCAAAATGGGTGCGACCCCTTTTTCTTATCTTGGTATCAAAGTGGGTTCTAATATGAATAGAATTCTTAACTGGGATCCGGTGATTAATACGGTTAAGAATAGATTAACTCGGTGGAAGTCGAAGACGTTGTCTATAGGGGGGCGTCTGACGTTGATTAAGTCCGTTTTGGTTAGTCTCCCTTCATATTATTTCTCGCTCTTTGTTGTCCTGTTGGGGTGTTAAACACCTTGGAAGGAGTGATCAAGAAGTTCCTTTGGGGAGGTAATAGTGAGGGTAGGGAAACTCCATTGGGTGGCTTGGGAGGAGGTCACCAAACCAATTAAAACATGGAGGCCTGGGGATCCGAAAATTGGAGAAGAATGTAATAAAGCTTTCATTGTGAAATGGCTTTGGAGGTATAGACATGAAAACAATGCTTTATGGAGAAGAGTTGTCGATGCCATTCATGGTTCTCAGCGAAAATGGGAGGCGTATCCTCATAATGGGAGATTTAGTGGTGTTTGGGTTAATATTGTTAAGTGTGGGTTACGGTTGAGGTGGAGAATCGATGCAGTACGGATATGATTGAGGACGGGGTTGGGAATGGTGCTGTGATTATGTTCTGGATTGACCCGTGGATTGATAGCTACCCGTTTGAAACGCCTTTTTCCAGAGTTATTTCGTCTAGAGACGACAAATTCTGCCAAAGTTCGGGATCGAATTAAGGAAGGTGTTAATGGCACTTATTTGAGCTGGACTTGGAGGGCTCAACCGGAGTCTTATGTGCAGGTTCAGGAACTTTTAGCCTGCTGCGAGTTACTGTTCGGCCAAAGATTGGGTACCAACACGGACTCATGGGTTTGGGATAATGGGTCTTTCAATGGGTTTGATATTCGGGTGGTTAAGAAGTGGATTGATGGGAACCGCTTTGCTCAGCCGGGGATCATTTCAAATGGTGCAGGTGGATCCCAATAAAATGTAATGTGTTTATGTGGCGTATGCTCCGCGATAGAATCCCAACGAAACAAGCGCTCCAAAGAAGAAATCTGGATTGTGGTTCGGTTATGTGTAGCTTTTGTGACGAACAGGTAGAAACAGTAGATCATTTATTCACGGGTTGTTACTTGGCTTTTAACGTCTGGTGCGGTATCTCGAGATGGTTGCGGCTGCCCCCTTTCTTTTTCTTTTCGAGACAAGACATCCTCCAAGACAAGGACTGGCCTCCAAGGAAGAAGAACGTGATATATGGTTTGATGATTATTACTTGTTGGCGGATTTGGAAGGCGAGAAACGAGAAGATCTTTCAAAATGATGAAATGGTGAAATCGGTGTGAATCTGGTTGCGGATATCAAAGCTATTGGCTATGTTTGGTTTTCTAATAGATGTAAAAAGGGTGTAATGGGTTGGAAGGATTGGCAATCGTTTGATTTCGATGTAACATAATGTGACTTTGGTTTTGTTGGGGTCTCCGGTCTTGGAGATCCCGTTTTGTGTTTGTGAATGAAATTAGCCTTCCAAAAAAAAACTATATATGTTAGAAATTCAGATTGGGAAAATGATACCTTGTGTTAATTAACTTCCTTAAAATAACTATGATCACTACCTTTTTATCTAAATTCAGAATATTCGTTATTTGTTCTCAAACAATAATAATTTAGCGATTGATTTTAACCAAGTAATGTGGCTTGGTAGCGTAACATGGATTGAATTTATAGCATTTATACCAAAAGGAAGATATTTATAGCATGTTATACCAAAGGAAGAGCTTTTATAGGATGTTATACCAAAACTCCAAAAGAAAGAGATTTTAAAGAAAGGGAATGGAATTAAATAATTGTAACGCCCCAAAAATCCATTTTTGCTTAGTTACGCCATTAGGCGCGATTAGCAAAATAATAAACGGGGCTTAGACAAAAAGAATGTGGGTTATGTTTAATATGGAAATAACCTAGTGAATGTTATATTATCTATATAATAGAGAAATAATACTAGAAACTAACTTGGTTAGTTGAGTTTT
>JAUTDX010003935.1:0-41653 GCA_030844895.1 Ambrosia x helenae | reverse complement strand
CAAACGAGCATTAAAGTTTAAACCTTAATGGTCTTTATTTAGAGTACGTTTGGCAAGGAGATTTTAAACCTTATTGCGTCTTCATTAAAGTTTAAACCTTACTGCGTCTTTGAATATTTATGGATTTTTTATAAAAAAAAAAAAAAAAAGAAGAGATGATTGTTAAGTCTGAGGAAAAAAATAGAGGAAGCACATGGAATTTATAATAAAACGACATAAAGGGTTGGAGGTTAAAGCTACGGATTACAAAGTCTCTTGGTGTTGATTTTCATTCCCTTCTTAAAGGTTACTCGCATGGTCCCCCTTTCGACCTTACCATATGGGACGCCTATCCCCTTCACCAGTTAATTTAAATTGGTTTTTGTTGGAGTTCTAGATTGAATCGTTAACTATGGTTTCGATAAATGATAAATCTCAAATTTGTATTGGATGGATCGGTTAGACTGGTCGGTTTAACTGGTACGAACGCTTTCATGTGTGTCTGAATGGACTTTTTTTTAAAAAAAAATTATTAGTTTGTATTTATAACTTTAAAATGTTATGGTCGTGATTATAATGGATACACACAAATACTCATTCCAAAAAATTAAATATAAAGATTGTATTATTAATTAAAACGAAATACGGACGTTACATCACAATAGAAGGTAGACGGGCAACAAGCTGCGCCGCCACCCACTTTCTGAATTGCGAACACTGTATGTTTCAAGTTTCAAATCGGACCAAACTGTTAAACCAACTCACTGTGAAGAGCGAACCTGGAATCTAACTTTTTGGATCTCAAACAACGGGCTTGCTTTAATTTAAATGATTCAACCCTTTTTAACTGTCCGTATGTTCAATAATAATTCAATAGTTCATATTAGATAGTGTCATTTTTAAAGGTCTAAAAAGTTTGGGAATTTAAACGATGAATCGGTGAAAGTGAACAAATTACTAAGAAAATTAAAGACTTTTACCAAATCGTAAAATATGTTAATGTCGGGATAAAATCTTAAAAAGTGTTGGTTAATGAAAAAAGCAACACATTTTCGACTTTGGGATGCCTTATACAGTTACATCACACTTCACTACCTTTTCATTGTATTACTTATCTTAAAGTCCCAAACTTATGTTATTTAAGAAATAATATAAACCCATGACCTATTCTATTGGTCTAATGGTATGATGTCTCCCCATACAAATATGAGGTTGTGAGTTCAAATCTTTACAAGTACGAAGGTCCCATCTTGACTATCATGAGGTCTTTTCTTGTAGTAAAATGTGGAATTAAAGATGTTAAAAAAAGTTTGTCGTTAAAAAAAACATGACAAAATTGCAGAAAACGTCCTTTATGTTTACCCAAATTTGCAAGTTTAGTCCTTTAACTTTAAAAGTTGGAGGATACATCCTTTATCGAAGTTTTTGTTGCAGGAAACATCCTTTACACTAACTCTGTTATTGTTTGTCGTTAACTCCCCTCACATGCCAAGCATGTGAGGGTATTTTCGTCAATTTGTATTTAAAGGACCTTTTCTGTAATAAAAAAAAAATTTAATTAATTAATAAAATATAAAGAGGGCCCACTTAACCCTTAGCCAATTATTAAACTCCACATATTTATTAGTGGGCCCACCACATCATCTTCCCCACCTTATCACCACCACCACCACCACCAACAACAAAACTAACAGGAGGATTCTCATCATCAATCAAAGACTTAATACAATGGCCATAGAAGCTCCCCAATCCTACACAACCCATCATAACTACTGGAAACAACAAACTTCTACTAAAAAAACAACAAATCAAACATCAGCCAACACAATACATAATCAAATTAAAACAAAACAAAACAAAATGAACAAATTTATTAAAATCGAATTTAGTGCAGACCTGCATTATTAACAAAATTGAAATCAAATTGTAATGAATGGGTATGTTGATTTGATTTGTTGATATATACCTGCGACATAACGAGATTTGAGCGTTAATCACTCGTCGGAGGCGTTGCCGAGGTAGCGGGAGTCAAGGAGAAGGCGAGGTCGGAGAGGCCGAGGTCGTGGTTGGAGAAGACGTGGAGAGGGGAGAATGAGGAGGTGGACCAGGTGCGGGCGGTTTTGTCGCGGAGGAGGTGGCGAGGAGAAGGCTGTTATCGGAGCATTTGAGGGAGGAGATGGAGCGTTTGTGGCCGTTAACTGGTTAAGGTGTGTTGGAGTTTGTAGGGGTGGGGGATGGTGGTGCTGCTGTTAGTGTCTTGGGGTCGGATGAAACCATTGGGTGTGGTGGTGGTGATAGGGTGGGAAAGATGAAGTTGGTGGGGTCCCACTAAAATAGGTGGAGAAAAATAATTGGCTAAGGGGTTAAATGGACCCTCTTGATATTTTATTAATTAATTGATTTTTTTTATTTTTATTGGGGTAAAGGGTACTTTAAATACAAATTGACGAAAATACCCTCACACACAATGCTTGCATTGTGAGGGGGAGTTAACGAGATAATTTAATACCGTTATGGTAAAGGTCGTTTTATGCAACCAAAAGTTCATTAAAGGATGTTTCCTGCAACAAAAACTTCGATAAAGGAGGTATCCTGCAACTTTTAAAGTTAAAGGACTAAACCGAGCAACTTTGGGTAAACATAAAGGACGTTTTCTGTAATTTTGTCAAAAAAACATAAAACATAGTTTCTAGTAGCTACATGATTCCCATTCCGATCATGTCCCTTTTCATATCAAACATATCATTTGCGAAATAGTGCCCACAACCATATGTACTTTCGGATTTTAGGTACTTTTTATGTGTGTTTTTTCCGAAGATGGTGTTGCGTTTCCAAGCATAGCGATTTGGTGTTTTGCTTTAGAGACGATACAAGAGGATTTGCTACAATTATATGTCTATATATAGGTTATATGCATGTTTAATTGTTGGGAGATGGGGGGAATAGTAATTATGTGAATGATGATGGGTGTAAAGGAAATAAATAGTAGGGCCAATAGCCAGCCATAAACTATAGAAGAATATGAAATGATATCCTTTCCTTGAGTGGGGTATCTATCAATACCAAAAAAGTGACAAAGTCAGGCAAAAGGCTAAACACAAAGGTCAAATCATATAACATGGACAAAACCAACAATGATAGAAAGAAGGAGTGAGCGTGAATAGGACCTCGCCCCCACTTTTACAACACCAATGTAAACACATACTTGAAGAAAACTTTTGTAGAGACCAATAATGTTGTAGCAATGTTCTCACACCCCTTATAAAGGAAAGGAGCGAGTATTATCCTTAATTCCTTATACCTTTGCCACGGGTAAAACCCCAAGTCCAAAACCAGTGTACATACAACACCAGATCGTCAAACACATCATCATCTTGTCCGACAAAAACTAACACACACTCTTTCTCCTTTAGAGCATGTTTGGCTCTCCTTCTCCCTTTCCCTTTATGACTTTTCACACCTCAAAAGCTCTTTAATCTCGTAATTCACAAATTGTGAATTATGACTTTTCCCTTCATTTCTCCTTTGCAAAGCATAAAATCTTCTATAAGTTCCTTTTCAAACAATTACCCAAACACTTTTGTTTTAACTTTTGACTTATTGGATAAGTCATAAGTTAAAAGGATGAAAGAAAATGAACAGCCAAACACCCTCTTAGAGAAAGTTATATGTATTCTCACGTAAAATAAGACCCCTTAGAGCATTAACATCCCATCCACCATTTTTTACCCTATAATTTAACTAAAAATCACACTTTTTAAAATTTATCTCTCATTTTAAAAAACTTCCCACATCCCATCCACCATTTTTATCTTTATCTTACTCACAAACACATATTTTATTATATTTCTCGTTTTCATACACTCACAATAATTTGGTGGAGGGTGAATAGTAGCTTTTTATATATAAAAAGCTAGGATAACAAATTTTCATAATATAAAGATGGGGTATAAAATGGTGGATGGGTTGTAGTGTGTTTTTAGTAGGATTTTTTAAATTTTAAAGATAGGGGAAGGTTTGATGGGTGGGTTGTGAATGCTCTTATGTATAGGGCTGTTCACGAGCCGAGCCGAACCGAGCGGACCTTTGCTCGTGCTTGGTTCATTTACAAACCGAGCCGAGCCGATCGGCTCATTTACAATCGATCCGAAAACCGAGCGAGCATCGAGCGAGCGACGAGCGGCGAGTGTTTTCGGACAACCATAAATTTGGGATGTTTCCTTTAATATTCTCGTTGCCCAGTGATGACTAAGGTTCGACCGTTCGAGAATGAGGCTCTAGTGAAGGCCTGTGAGGTGATGAGCATACTACAGAAAACGATTGTCGTGTTGTGCCGTAGGTTGATATCGGGAGATGATTGATCGTGGACAACTAATGGGAATATGAAGTCAAGCATGTTTTTTCACAACTTAGGGTTCTACAATCAAACTTAGTGTTAAGTTATAATTGGGTTGACTAGGCTAATAACTATAAATATAATTGTGTATATGCATATATTGAGCCAAATCCAATAAAGTAGTATGTATAAAACTATAAATATAATTGTAATTAATATGCATATATATAATTATATATAAATAAACTAATAAAAATTATATCGAGCCGAACCGAGCCGAGCGGACCCTTGCTCATGCTTGGCTCATTTATAAACCGAACCGAGCCGATCGGCTCGTTTACAACCAAGCGGAAAATCGAGCGAGCAACTTCCGAGCAAATTATGAACGAGCGGCGAGCGCCGAGCGTTTTGAACAGCCCTACTTATGTAGTGAGATTAATAACATCTTTGTCTTAGTAGGGTAGGGACCACTCAAGCTTATTCTATTTCCACTGGACATGCCAAGTTGCCAACCCCTTTTATTTTGGAGCAATTGCGAAAGATTTAACATTTTAATAAATGGTTGTTGATAAACAACAAAACATGAAATTTTTAGACAAAAAGTGTAGATTATATATGATATCTAAGCAAATCCTGAATCCTTGCAAAAAAAAAAAAAAAAATCCTAAATCAAACTACATCGCATGAATTGTTAACCAGAGCAATTATCTCAATTTTAATATTGTAGAAAAATATGTTCTGAACACTATCTAAACAACTCAATCAAACAACCACAACCACAAACTAACATAGAACACAAGAACAACAGGAATAGCGACAAAACGGTGACAAAAGATATTATTAACCAACCCTAAAACGTTCCCCCCTAAATACCCAAGGATTCAACTTAATGAACCCTAATGATACAAAGTCTCAGATATTTGACTGATTGAAACGATCAGTCGAATAATACGAACAATACAATAACGAAAGACTTACAGACGAACAAGACAAGAGACAATCAGAAAGAAACCCTAAATCGCCTCAGAGAGAACGAGTACAACACACACAAAGAAAATAATGACTGAACTAAAAATAAGCTTCGAGACACAAGCTTATGGGTATGTTTGGCAAGGAGCTTTTAAGGACGAAGCTGAGTCAGTGTATAGATAGTGGATTCGTCACTCAAGGTGTCCACCCAGTTCTTAACTCAGGAGCCCTTTTATTGACTATATATATATATATATATATATATGTAAACAATAACCAAGGAACAACAAGAACCAAACAAATAGTAAACAGATATACACCAAAGACCATAACACAACAATAACCAAGAACCAAAGACAATCAACACCGGTCCACCCTAACCCGGTCAAAGACACCTAGACACAAATCAGACAGAGAAACATACCTAAGATCCAAGCAGCAAGCAACAAGCAATATCAACTACTCTAACAGAAAAAATAACAAGAGAACTTACAGAGTGCAAAGCTTCCAGCCCAAATTTCACCAGGATCACAAATCCAGAGTCAATACCAACAAGAGTTGGACAGAAACCCCAGATCTACAACACAATATCAACAAAATAATAATAGACAAGATCTACTATTAATAACAATAGGTCAAGATTTATAATCAGATCAAAACCCCAACACAAGAATATCAATGGACAAGACCAGATCTACTAAATCAAGATCAGATCTACAAGACACAGACCAGATCTCACCAGACAAACAACACAAAAGACAAGAAGAACAGCGGAAGACTAAACAGACTCAAGATCTAGAGCATGAAGCTCTGATACCATGTAGAAAAATATGATCTGAACACTATCTAAACAACTCAATCAAACAACCACAACCACAAACTAACATAGAACACAAGAACAACAGGAATAGCGACAAAACAGTGACAAAAGAAATTATTAACCAACCCTAAAACGTTCCCCCCAAATACCCAAGGATTCAACTTAATGAACCCTAATGATACAAAGTCTCAGATATTTGACTGATTGAAACGATCAGTCGAATAATACGAACAATACAATAACGAAAGACTTACAGACGAACAAGACAAGAGACAATCAGGAGAAATCCTAAATCGCCTCAGAGAGAACGAGTACAACACACACAAAGAAAATAATGACTGAACTACAAAGAAGCTTCGAGACACAAGCTTATATACACGAGCTCACAGCCCATCATCCTTCCATCTGATAAACCCAATAAGTCTGAACTCCAGGTAGCCCAATAAGCAGACCAAACCCAAACCTGAATAAACTTATAACAAGATCAGAAGCCCAATGAATTATAACACAATAACAATGCCTTGACCCTTTATAAGTCTTACTAAACATTTGGACAATGAATTACAAATACTATAATAAGTATTTTCAACAAATATCAAAGTTT
Organism: Ambrosia x helenae; assembly: GCA_030844895.1. NCBI lineage: Eukaryota > Viridiplantae > Streptophyta > Magnoliopsida > Asterales > Asteraceae > Ambrosia > Ambrosia x helenae. Next base: position 34,945 of record JAUTDX010003935.1, on the reverse strand, counting down.
GTAAGTTAATATTTTGATTGCATTAGAAAACGAAATAGATATAAGAGTGGTCGAAGTGTAAACTGTATAAGATACCACGGGTATCCCGTTACATCAGCCACTTCAACCACCGGTGCTATGAATTATGAAACCCGGTGTGCTACCTGTCAGAGTGTAACCTTTATTATTGACACGATTATCAATGTGTTATCCCACTTTCTATGTATTATTTCCTTTAATGTTTGCTAATAAAGAGAAGTGTCTGTATTATCGTAACCATTAATGATATTTAGTTTACGACTTTTACCAAATGTAAACATGTGTTGACATCGTTATGGACACAACTTTATTTATTGGGTGTTCTCTCCGGTTGTCATATCGTGTGTTTGGACCGTATCAATACCATGAACCAAATTCCTGCTATAACGCATGGGGTATTTTACTAGTTTATTATTATAATATATTAAGCCTCTTGGCTCTAGTAAAAGGTAGACTTAACCTCAATTTTCAGTCTTTCATCTTAACTTTTAGTGATTTATCTTTATATTCTTTTAATTTTAGTCTTTCAAGTCTTGATTTCTTATTTGCTTTTCTCTTTGCTTTGTTTTGTTTTTGTATTTAAGTTAAAAGCTTCATTTCACTACCTTTAACTTTTAAAGTTGCCATTTTCACTACTTTCTAAAAACCTTAAAAAATATCACTTTGACTCTCTCAACTTAATTTTTTTTGAATGGATCACTTTGACTCTCTCGACTTAACAATCTAATATAAATTCAAGTTTGTGTACGTTTTACATCGAGTCGTGATACAAGTTCATGATTTTAGAACACTCCGTACAATGCAGGGATTATAAATTAGCTATAAACAAAACAACCAACTCTATAACTAATACATAACAAGTATAACCTTTCAAACACAATATCACAACAACCCTATTCCTTCATCACTTACCCTTCCATGTAATAATATTATCCACATTTCAAACCAACACAACCAGCCATAATACACTCAAAAGGCTAAAAACCGAACCTGAAACGACGGCGTTCCACTTTCCTCCAACGAATATGTTTCGTCAGTTACTAGAGCTCCAATCAATGGAACAGAACTCTTCGCCGTTACCGTCTCCGACGACGTTACCTAACACCGAGAAGACGGCGACGAACAGTGAGCGACCTGGTCTTGAACAGAGGGGAATGTAGAACAAGATTCTGATTATCGGTTATAGATGGAGAGTGGAAAGAAGAGAGGTGGGAGCGGTGACCATGATTTGGTGTTGTGAGGGAGGAAGAGTGATGATGCCATAAAACGCCCCACTAAGCCGCACGTGGAACATAAAGACGCGTGGCATATCATAAGAGAAGATGAAGCAAGGTATGTAGGTGAATCAGTTGTACTTGTATATGAATTTACTAACATGCCCCTTCTTATTGCTCATCTTCACTCTTTAATAATACATAATATTTCTCACATTTTTATAAGTTAACTTTTTCACTGCTTAGTATTCCATTTATGATTTTTTTTTATTTATTACTAATTATTTAGTATTTTCTTTATTTAATCCATAAAACGCCCCACTTGTGGTGTGCACATATAATGTATATGTGTGTGGACGGTTAATCATGTATCATGTAATGGTGTTGATAGCCGAAAGACACGAGGTACATCCATCAATTGGCCTTAGTCACGAGTGCTGAGTGTTATGTGTCTTATGACCAAAGCTTGATGTCAGACTACTATCAAGTTGGGGGTCTACCGGAAACAACCTCTCTATTCCTACCAGATAAAGGTAAGGTAAGACTGTTTACATTTTACCTTCTCCGTACCCCCTACCTTAACTTTGTTTTTTTTATTCCATTTATGATTTGATTCATTATGCCAATGTAATGAAAAGTTTCCAACCTTGTCGTTTAGAAAACATTACTATTATTTATTAAAATTAAATTGTTTATGCAAACATTTTCAAGACATGCAAACAAAGAAACATAGATACCTAACTCCCAACATATACATTCCTTTCCGACCGTTACAAGCCATCACCACCATCACCCTCATCCATTTTCCCTCAAAATTTATCTTCTAAAAAACCGCCATTAAATTAAAAAAAATAAAATAAAAATTCTCCTCCTAATTTCGGTCACAGATTCTGCGTTCACGTCCATAATATCATTCAATTTCATGTACGTAAGAAACGTAACGTATTTCATAATTAAGGTTTTTGATACGTAAACAATGTGTAGGCATTTTAATCACGTGACCATGATATGATATGATATATTTTTGTGTTTTTTTGTGTGTGATTGATTTGAGTAGGATAAATGGCTGAAGAGAAAGCGGGAAAGGAAGTTGATGGAGAGAAGAAGACAGCGAAGACTGGTTTTTGGTCTCGGGTTTGGAACGGGTTGTTTCGGTCACATGGTGATGGTTTTGAGAAGAGATTGCAACATATATCGAAAGAGGAGGCTACTTTGCGGATTAGAATGAAGAGGAGATCGTCTAGATGGAGGGCGACTGCGCGGAATTTGATACTTGTTTCGGTTTTCCTTGAGGTAATTTGAAAGATTTTTGAATGGGGTTTTAAAATGCATTAGCACATTGAGAACCTAATGTTAATTAGTATTTGCAATGCTCTCATTTTCTTTGTGTTTAGTATGTAAGGCAGCCTTGATTGAAGTTGACATATACTTTGTGCACATGATGAAGGAATTTGGTTACCAACTTGCCTTTCATAATTGTTGCTTGTAAAATGCAAAATTGGAAACACTAAAACTCGCTAGATACGCATTGTAAAACCTTTAGACAAATTCCACATCTATTGTGGATAGGAGAGATAGTGGGCTCACAAGGGATGTCTTATCTCAAATAACACCAATGCAATTTGGACACATTGGTTATGGGTGAGAGAGAATTTAACATTTAAGCGATATTAACCAGGGGAAAGCTAGGATGAAAACCCTCTTTAGAGGTGGAAACTGGAAACGATGGTAACCATTGTAACACCAATATAACACTTTGTTTCACCTGCGTAACCCCTATGATAACACTGTGTAACCTCATTGCTGACGTCAGCCATTGTGTTACACATTGTTATGTAGGGGTTACAAAGTGTTATATAGGTGTTACACGGGTTTTCAAAATAACCCCTCCCATATAAGCATTCTTAGGTATGAGTGGTTCTAGCCTCCAGGATTCTCCACTTGGACAACAAAAGAAAGTTGTGAGCTTCTCGTGGGCAACTTAGATGATAGCATGGTTTCACAAAACGTGAGCCAAGTTTTTAGGTACCAAAAGCCGAGGTGCGAGGGAAGAGCAATTCACATTTGCTAGGCCCTCGGAATTAAAGAAATAAAAAAAAATGTACATGCCATTTTCTTTTTCTTAGTCAATAAACACCAAAACACATTTATAACACAACACCATGGATTAAACACAGCAACAAGTTCTACTAGAACATTTAGGTCAACTTGAAACATGAAAACAGCAGGCTGTCATGGGAAAGATTATAAGATGCTAATACTATTCCTAGCGTCTAAAATGAACATGGGCTATTGTTTGACTAGAGTCACTAGGCCCAAAAATTTCAACCCAGTACAAGAAGCACCCCTCTAGCACCTCACGCCTGAGGCACGCTTTTTGAAACCAAGGATGATGGTGGTTTGTGTGAGGGATCGGATGTTACAAGCATCGTGATGTACATTCTACCTGAACAAAGTTAAAATGTTAAAATGTTGTAAATACAAATTTTCTTTTAATTTTAGTCCTTATCATATAATTACGTTATTACCATAGTGACAAATATTTGTTATAACAAGCAACTCTTTTCCCTGGGTCCTTTTTTGGTCTACATGTTGATTTTCTGTGGTTACAGGTCATGGCATTGGCATATGCTATAGTTACAACAAGAACTGTTGGCTTAGACCCTCAACTGAGGGCATTAAGAGTTCTACCAATATTTCTTTTGCCTGTCTTATCATCGCTTTTGTACTGGGCGCTTTTTAGCTTCACAAAATGCGTAAGTTAATATTTCATCGCTAATTTTATTATGTTTATTTATCAAAATGTCACTGGACAGTTTTTTATTTTTGTTTTCTCTTATAGTTGATGTTAGGGATCAGAACACCGTAGATAGGCTTCGGGCTGAAAGGAAAGAAAAAATTGACGAACTGAAAGAACGAACCAATTATTATATAACTCAACAACTCATTCAGGTACAACTTAAATATAGGTGGCCAGATCATTTATTGCTGTTAAAAGGTCAAATGGTGAATACAAGTTTTATATGGTTGCAGAAATATGACCCTGATCCAGCAGCCAAGGCAGCAGCTGCATCCGTACTGGCGTCAAAATTGGGTGCAGATTCGGGCCTAAAAGTGTTGTTAAAAGATGAGTTACAGCAGCATGACTCTGAAGCTACAGGTACGAGTCATGATGCTGAGCTGTTAAAATCTAGTGGTTTGAGGAAACGAATTACATCAGACGCTACATCTAAGGGAGGCAGTGACATGGAAATGATTCAGCATGTGGAGAACGACACGTCTGAGGTTTATCCATACAATCAAGTGTTTGTTGAGCATCATAAACCTACAGCTTTTGGGTCTGAAGATGGCGGATGGTTTGCTCGACTTGCACAATTGCTTGTGGGAGAGGACCCGACGCAATCTTATGCGCTTATATGTGGCAATTGCCATATGCACAATGGTAACAACATTTCATCAGGTAATTATCACTTGTGAACATAATGAAGGTTAAAAAATTAATGTCTTATTTACAGGTCTTGCTAGGAAAGAGGATTTCCCGTTCATTACATATTATTGTCCACACTGTCATGCTTTGAATAGGCCAAGGAACTCGAATCCCAGTTCTCCAAGTACCAGCACCACTGATGCTAACTCTCCAACACTTGACGGTCTTGATTCGATTGAACCAAATGATGTGTCCATGAAAGTATCCCCTATCAGTAGTCCTGTGGGAGATACCATGCACATGAGTGGGAAAGTATCTGCTACCAGCAGTCCTCTGGGACACGCGAGTGACAAACTATATGCTGCTACCAGTCCTTTGGGTGAGACAGAAGCGAGCGTCGCTGAATGATCCTTTTAGTCAATAGGGTACTCGTTATGAGTTTGGAAGTTGTTATATATTGTGTTGTCTTGGAATATATGTTTTTATGGCAGGATTGGGTAGAGGATACTGTTAATATGCACACATCAAACATTGTTAGGATTTATGGTAAACGCGAATCATGTTATTATCACTTTGTTTGTTATGGGACAAGCGTCGTTATTCTGAGCATGACACTGTCGAGATTTCTTGCTGCACACAGGGGCGGATATACTTTAGAACCAGGAGGGACGTACGTTGCGGCTTAACTTCGCGCGCGTAGTGGCAAATTACTGAAAAATTTGTTTTTTTTTTTTACGAAATTTGAAAAATGTTGCTACTAAAATGAAAAAAATGAAAAAAATGAAAAACGTTACTACTGAAAAACATTTCTATATCCGCCACTGGCTGCACATAGACTACTAAACTCAGCATACATCATTACATCCACATACATATGTTTTAGGTGGTTTCAACTTGTTTTGGGATCAACAGTGTTGTGATGCTTTCATTGTATGATAAAATTATCATAAAAAGTTATCTATATTATCTTATTAAGGAGGAGTGATGGCTAACATAGTCATTTTCATTTTCTTACCACTTCATGTACAACATATTTAAGCAATATATTTAAGGGCATTATAGGAATGTTGGTGGCAATTAAGACACCTAGGAGGGTATGATGTATGATTGTAACTTTACCAACCTCTCATGCTCATAATAGCAAAACCTGTTCCAAACTTGCCCTTATGTATACTGATCGACTAAACATCCTTTTTACTGCAATCAATTTCTTAAATGTTAGAATGTGAACCATCAAACAAAGTGTTTCAATTGCAAGTCAGTGAATGCAATTGAAAATTGGTACGTTTCTTTCACACTCACATAATTTTAGGTTTAGAATAACATAAATTGATTCTCTTATTTGTTACAAATGGCTTCTTTTGGATCAATTGTGCTACGGAATCGATTACATTCTTTCATGTAGGTTCGTTAACTTATCTTAGATCAAAAGGAGACCATGGCAAGGATTGATTTCAGCATGGTGGTCTTAAAAAAAGATTAATGCCATAGTCTTCTTACCAATTCTCAATTATTAAGGTTTCAGGTACCCACTTTTCCATGGTTTGGTTTAGGTTTAATTTAATTCGTTTACCATTTTGTGTTCTTATTAATCATAGTGTAGACTCGAGATCGATTGTCGATGACCACAGGAAGAAGGTACGTATTTTCCTAATCTCAATTTTACGGTTTTGAATTGTGTTTTTGGTTCTTTGTTTATCAATTGTGCTTGCATTGGAATTTGGGTATTGAACTTTTGATGATAGTAGAATAAATAGTTTTTCTTCGGATAATGAAGGGTTTAATTTTGTATTTCTCATCCAGATCCATCGCCTGACCCATGTTCGATTGCTATTATATCCTTCAAACTACTTATTTATTGCATATGCATTTTTTTTAATATCATACATACAAACTGTTAGTTGTTCATTTACTATACATTATTGTCATGGTTTCTTATACCAAATTAGGCAATCTACTACACAGTTCTTAAATTTCTGTGTTGGATTATTGTTTGTAGGTTGGATACTGTGAAAGGCTTCCATGTTTGACATAGAGATATATTAGTTTGGCCATCAAATATGTAAAGTTTGCATTTTTGGATAGTAAAGCGACCGATCTACTTGAGGTAATCTACCACATAGTTCTTGAATTATTGGATATACTTGCAGCAAGAGCAGGTGACATTCACATGGTAATGGATATTTTAGGTGACTGTTATGTAGAATATGAACTAATGTTAAGGTTTTCTAAACAAATTACGCCGATGAGTAGCCGCTTTATGTAGCGGCGGAATGTGATCATGGTGATTTAGTTAGACTTTGATTGATCAGTGTGATATTACAACTGCTAGCATTAAAGCTGATAATGGTTTCGATGCTCTTTATATAGTTGCTAAACAAGGAGATTTAGGTAACTAAACGGTCATAGTTTTTTAATTTAGTATGTCATGTGATGAATAATTGAATTACAATCAAGCTGTTGTTTTTAACTATTGTTGATTTTATATACATCTTTTTTAAAAAGTTTACATGGAGGCGCACGCCGCACCCGGAGTTAGTGATGACGGTGGATGTGTCGAACACTATGGCTTTGCACACCGCGGCAGTAAAGAAGAGGCAGATGAGGATGATGACAGTTTCTCTTCTCTTTCGTCGCTCTTGGGTTTTAGGTATGCACCTCTGAATTGGATTTCACTTTGGTTATTTTTGTTCTATCCATTTCGACGTCCACTGTTCTCATCTTCGTAACAATTTTTTTTCCAGCTCCTACATCAAGAGAGAGATATAAAAGGAGGTGCTCTGACGGTGCTTCAAGTGATTCTGCGGTGCTAGGCATGCTAGGTATTCTGATTTGTTTTTTTGATAGGGTTTTAGAGGCTGGTTGATTTAGACGATTATTGTGTGAATGTGAAATGGTGCCTTAAGCTTCAGTTCTGATAGGTTTATTGGTTATGTCTGACTCTTTTCAAACATTTTATATGAGGTAATAGTTTAGGTGGTTATATTTGTTGTTATTTTATATTAACCTGTTGGAAATAACCTAATTTGTGTTTAGGAGGAAGATTTAGTGCAAGAGGTGCATTTTATAACGCAACCTTGGGGCCACTTCAATCTCATTAAATAGGTAAGAAGTTGCTCATGGAGAAGTTGTTTCAGTTACTTCAAATTCTTTAATTGAGGTAATCATACCTTCCTATGTTAATTTTTTTAATTAGACTGTGCATTGTTATATAAAAAAGGGTTTGGTGAATTGGTATTGCCTCTGTTTCAGTATGCTCAAATTCAACTTCAACATTGTTTATGGCAGGGGCGCCTAGGAGATAGAGGTTTATCGCTTTGTTTTATGGGTTTATTTTCTCATTGGGCAGGTTGGTTTATCCCCATTGTTGATTTCTGTTTCAGTTGCAGTCTTTACTTGCAAGTGTAGCAATCTCTTCGTTGCTCTGTTAACGCAGTTAAGGTTTTGTCTTCCGATTTCTTCCCGAAGTTAGTTAATGCTTTAGGGGCTGTTTGGTAGCCTCTTAATGAGGCTCTTAACCATTCAGTGCTGAATGATTCAGCATTCAGTGCGTTTGTTTCAGCCTCTGAATGGAATGGTTAAGTCTGAATCATTAAGACTTGGGATGTTGCTGAACCATTAAGCACTGAATCATTAAGCACTGAACTATGCTGAACCTTAATGAAACTCTCATACCAATGTGGGACAAAAAAAACTAACCATTAAGAGGTTCAACTTAATGATTCAGCACTTAACCATTAAGACCTCTTAACCATTCAGACCTCTTAATGATTCAGCACTTAATCAACCAAACAGCCCCTTAGTCTCTTTTAGTGTTAAATAAAAACTTAAAAACAAGCAAACATGGTATTATATAGACAGTTTCATGTCTAATGTTATACGTAGTAATATTGTCTGTTGGTGTTATTATAAATAAATCTCTATTTGTATTAGTTAATTTTTAAGAGTTGGATGGATTAAGCTAATTTTTTAAAGTTGTACGCATTGTTGAATTTGAAAATCCAACAACCTTTTTTCCCCTAAGTTGAGCTTAAGGAGATCTAAATGGAATAAAACAAAACCGATGGAATATGGTTGTATGTTACAATTGAACCAACATTAAAAATAACCAAGTTACATCTGGATAATGGGTAAGCGAGCAACAAGCTATAGTACTGGTTAGATATAATTCTCATACTTGTGGGCTCTTGGTTACCCTGGGTTGGGAGTAAAACAAGTCACCTTTCAGTATGTGTCAAATTAATGTTTTCATATTTGTAGCAAATCCATTAGCCTTTTTCTTTCTAGGAGATCAATTATATTTAGCTTTTATTACGGATCTTTTGAATTCTGATCATCTAATAAGTTGAGTATAGCTTCCTTCATCATACCCTTTAGCAACGGCAGATTAATGTTTGAAACTGCAAGTTAGTACAACATTTAAACGATCATGTTGGAAATGAAAGAACAAAGAGATGACACATTGAGACAAGGGATTGGTGTCGCGAAACCCGAAGACAGTGATGGGGGCATAGGCAGGTATGTGATTACTAGAGCGTGATCTGGTAATAACTTTCGATCTAATCATATATTCATGTTTACTAATGATATATGGGTGGTTCTTTTAGAGTTCCGTTCACTTAACGTTCTTTTGGATGTAGAGTAAACCTATTATTTCAATAAACAAAAATGGATGGAAAACAGAGTTAAGTTAATAGACTCCGGTAATGAGAATGGATATAATACAAACAAGAATGTAGATAATGCCAAGTTTCAAGCATTCCATCTTGCACAATTCAAGGTTATGTTTATTTATTTCAACTTTTGGTAAATATTTTTCTATTCCAGCTTTGTGAGATTTGACTAACTTCTTTATAATAGTGACTTGATTGGCCACATATTTACTTATTTGTTTTAAATAAACCTTGATTCACATTATCTTTAATCCATTGTAAATACTATCTACACAACTTCAGGTTGAGATACGAGGGCATCAATATGGATGGCCGCTACATGCTGCCTATTGCTACCATTCTAGAAAAAAAAAGCCCAGTTGGTCAACTTTCATGGTTTTACAAAGGAGCTACCATTTGTAATAAAAAAGCTTGGCTCAACATGATGTCGTTAATATGTACCATCTAGAGCATAACTTCTTGAAGCTTAACTTTTGGGAGCGCTTTTCTTTTGCAACCTAAATGTAACTTCTATAGTTTTTGTACTCGCTCGATTTTCATACGTCAGGAACTGAATCAATAGTCCGAACAAATTCGGTTGCAATATTGGTGTTCGTTTTTATAGTTTTTGGCATTCGTTTTATAGTTTTCATTTGTTAGATTTAAAACATATGGTGTTATCCTTTTTAACATGTCAAACATTTATTTTTTAGTTTTGTCTTTCAGTCGTCATACAGAGTTGTGAAAAACATAATTGACAATAATAATCATACGTTTAAATGTTTTTGAAGGATTTTAGATAGGGGATCACCATAAATAATAACCCACAAACGCCACATGCACACCATAAACCCCAACAACTACGAGACTACAAAACAGCCGCACCCGCCGCAACGCGCAGGCATTCCCACTAGTTGAATTAATATGGGACTGTGGGTAGAACTGAAACTATCATAGATATGAGATAGTAATTTGAATTTATAAATTACTGTGACTTGTATAAATTAAACCAAATTTACGCGATAAATTAAAATATTAAATGTATATACGGTAAATTAATTGCAGCCTCCATCCTCTTCTCTGTATTTTAAGTAAAAAACTTTTTTTTTCTAATTATTCTAGTAGTTTGTTTTTCAAAAAACAACATTCAACTCTTCATTTCTAATTATTTTATTTTCTTACTTTTATGCACTTATAATAAAATATAGACGGCTAAACATAGATGTGTACTTTAATTTTTATAATTTTTTCTCTCTATTCTAAAAAAAAGGCTTAGAAATTTTTTAATATCAAACTAAATATAAAATGAATAATTGGCAGTCCCTATTCTAATCAATATGTTACGGAAACTCCCGTTAAATTTTTTTCTATATTTTCTATATTTTTTTAAATTAGTTTTCTCTATTTTTTTCTATATTTTAGACTTTCGAATTTAGAGTCGACAAATTCTATATAATATTAAAAGAAAGACACTTCAATAGTGGATTTGTGCTAAAATGAACCGACCAATCGAAGCACCTCAATAAAGTAACATTTTATCTGCCTATCTTTTTTTGACTTTTCAATTAAAGCTTACAAGTTTCGTGTAAAACAATTTGGTCTACAAACATAAGCCCATTGTGAAGTTTGCTATAACATGTATTCCTACTGTAACAAACTAATATCAAAAGAATTACCGCCGCATCACGCGAAGACCGTTACATAGTACTACTATACATTTATGCACAACAATCACGCCCGCGGCGAAGCGCAGTCCAACTAACACCTGGTTAAAATATAAGGCAACGTAAATTCAGGCCCAATTGGTAGCCCATTACTTCTTTAATATAATCAGCCCAACTATTCAACACCAAAACCCTAGCGTTACTTAAATAGCGCAGCTTCGATAACAACTCAAATCAATCATCTTCTCTCTAGACGAGTAATAACCTCTAAAGATGGGCGAAGAAAGCATCGAAACGATAACAGAATATCCAATATTCAGAGACATAAGACGTTACACTTGCGGCTTCTGTGGAATTGTACGTTCCAAGAAGACTATTATTCAAGCTCACATTCAATCTCATCATCAGGTCTGTATTTGTTTCCTTCTCCTTGTAATTTTTGATATTATATTGTGATTCGTTGTTAATTTTGACGTGTTTTATTGTTTATATTGCACAATTGTATAGGTTTAGATGAGACTGTTTAGATATTTATTTGTTTACTAGTCAATAGTGTGATTCATAGTAGATCTGATACTGTGTTATGGATATTGTTGTTGTGATGATGGTACATGTTATGTTTTTGATGCTCAGAAGGAAAATTTTGAGCTCTAATGTTGTGTTTAGTCGCTGTAGATCAAATTGTACAAAACTCGGCTAAATAGTAAACACAGTTGTTTCAGGTTTAATTTGGAGCGTAACACGTATAAATATAAAAGTTATATTTAACCACATGTCGAGTTTGTCCGGTATTTAGGTCCACGTGTTAACGCACAAAATTAGACGGAACGTAAAACAATGTGTTGTGATGATCAAAGTTTAAAAAAAAACAGAATCGAGCCTCCAGGCATTTTCCTTTTGCCTCACGAGTCACGAGGTGTAACGTCTTGAGTTGAACTGAGGCGTAAGCTTGAGATGGAATTATAAAGTAAATGGAAAAAATGTTTATCTTATAAAAAATAAAATACTAACTAATTTCAACACCGGATACATTAAAATACACATAAAAGAAGCATATAACTATGGTGATGATTAGGAGGAAAATTTTGAGGTCTTAGTTTGATTTAGTTCTTGGATTTACAAACTTGTAATCTTACGTTTGTTATCATTTAGGATGAAATTAAAGAGAATGAAGGTAATGAAGAAGAGGAGCAAGAAGGGGGGAAGATGAATGTTTGTGAGGAATGTGGAGCTTCGTTTAAAAAACCTGCGCATCTGAAGCAGCATATGCAGAGCCATTCACTCGAGGTATATTTAAATTTTTAGAGATTATCACTTTATAGTTATCGCTTATTTATTTTTCTTTAATGTGAATTTAATTGTTAATTTATATAGAATCCACACTTGTGCAGGGTCTAAAGTTATATTAGGTATTTGAAATTATGTGAAAAAGATTGGATTATGTTGCGTGAAGCATTGGATCCCAACAGTGAACTCCAAAATGCGAGACCTTGATTGGATTAGTATCAGGCAGGGCGACCTCCTGAGAAGCTCCATCAAGTTAGCCTCAGTCACGCGTTCAAGTATGTGGTTCATATGATTATTTTATCTGTGCATCGATGGAACATTTGATCATCAGAAACAATAAGTTCTCACCAGTAACATAATTTTCTTGCTGCAGAGACCCTTTACTTGTCCAATGAAAGACTGCAACTCAAGTTACCGCCGAAAAGATCACTTGAACCGTCACCTCATCCAACACCAGGGTAAAATCTTTGAGTGTCCTTTCGAGAATTGCAAAAGTAAATTTTCAATTCAAGGTAACATGACAAGACATGTAAGAGAAATCCATGATGACTCGGACGATTACTCTGTTGACACAAACAATCACAAGCAGTACACTTGTTCAGAACCCGGGTGTGGAAAGGTTTTTAAATATGCATCAAAGTTGAGAACGCATGAAGAATCTCATGGTGAGCGAGTGGTTTTATGTTTTAAGCTAATTGATTAATTTTGTATTTTTGATTGATTATGATTGATGAAGTGGTAATTATATGTTGGCTATTGCAGTTAAATTGCAAACAATCGAGGCATTCTGTGGGGAACCTGGCTGTATGAAATATTTTACCAATGCGCAATGTCTACAGACTCACGTTCAGACTTGCCATCAGCATATTGTTTGTGAGATTTGCGGGAGTAAACAACTTAGAAAAAATATAAAACGCCATCTTCGCACACATGAGGAAGATGTTTCCCAAGAAAGGATAAAATGCAGCTTTGATGGATGCAACCTAACATTCTCAAATGTGAGAAGCATTTAGTTTTTAAAATCATATACATTTAGGTAGGTTTATATCCATTTTCTAAAAATATCGGTCTCTATAAAATTACAGGATTCAAATCTAAGACAGCACGTAAAAGCTGCCCATCTTCAAGAAAAGCCGTTCGTTTGCAGCATTCCTGGGTGTGGAATGAGCTTTTCATTCAAGCATGTAAGAGATAATCATGAGAAATCTGGGAAACATGTTTACACAGTGGTAAGAACTAAAAATGCTTATTGAATTTTTTGATATAACTATGCGTTCGCCTGTTTTGATCATTTGATGAAATAAAACATGTATCTGTTGGTCATAATAGGGGGATTTTGTTGAAGCTGATGATGATTTTCAATCAAGGCCAAGGGGTGGTGTGAAAAGGAAATTACCAGCCATGATAGAGACCCTTATGAGGAAGAGAATACTCCCCCTCGGTGAATCTGACGACATTGAAGGTTCTGAGTACATCTCTTGGTTGCTTTCGGCCGATAATGAAGATTAATTGACCCTATTGTTTTATATTTTGCTTAGCTAACATGATGTATAATCTTGAGTCTTGATAGTAACGCGAGTGATAGGGTTATTTCTCAGAACAATGCTTCTTGTAATTGTCTATATTACGTCTTGTGGCATCATGGTTCCTGTGTTCAAGTCTTGTTGCTGTTTACATGTTACTTAAATTTGGCACAACTATTTAGGATAGTAGTATATTTGTGAATGTTGTCTCAGCCTTCTTTAATTTCTTTTTAATATATGATACTCTATTGTTTTAAATTTAAAACGAGAGGTATTGGATTTAAATAATTCGAACTTTAAAATTGGACCATGATGATCTCAACTGGGGCGTTAAAAATAAACATCCGTTAAATATGAACTAACTGGGTTAGACCACCCCTCATGGCGTTTTCTGGGCGTTTTTAACGTCGGGCGTTTTTTGCTTAACGCCTCTTCTTCACTCAAACCAATACATTTTATATAACTTTGACCTGCTTCTTTTGTTTGAGAAAATTAGATGAAAATAGAAATACTAAATTAGATGAAATCAAATATATAAATCCAACTCGCTTCTTTCAGTCGTGACAACGGCGGATCTGATAAAAAAATATGAGAAACAAAGAAGGTGATAACCTAAATTTATATGTGGAGTGGGTCTTTTTATTAACTATGGCCCAATAGCTTACTAAGTTTTTGAAAAACAAAAATAAAGATGAAGTATTATCTATGTTTCTATGTTACCTCATTCTCCATAGTGTTTAGGATATTGTTTTTAAAATACACCATGTGTTTCAACTAATCAAAATTAGATATATAGTAGTAACAAAACATGTTGCTGGGTAATTAGATAATTAGTTTTTTTTGAGTATTTGGCATTGTTATATATAACATACTGGGCATTTTAGGTTTGTGCAACCATTAGGTGAAGGCATATGTTATTATTTGCTTTACTTATTCTACAAAGGCTGCAACGTATGTAATATGCTTTAATTGTTTGATGGCATTTCAATAGATAAAATAAATTCTATGCTGGATTGGATTAGAATTTCCTGAACATATAAATGTGAATTTTAAAGTTTGTTAGGGATTTGGTGTAAATATGTAATAAATTATTCTAATGTTGTTTAGGACATATCATGTAGGTTTGTGGAGTAAAAATAAGTATTATATTTATGTTTATGTAAGTACGTGTGTGATGTTGTTTGGTTTTGGCTAAAGAAAGACACACATGGAGGGGTTAAACTAACAAAACCAATTGAGATGAACAGTTGTAAATAATCATTGGTTCTTTTTGGGGCTATATGTCGCCTATGATTGGGCCTTTGATTGTTACCTTATGAAGTTGCACAAATTTAACCCGTTAGTTAAAAAGTTAGCACACAAACCAAGATGGCTTTCTATACAAATACTCTCAAAACGTAAAATTATCTACGTAAAAAATTCCTTGCCCATCCCTAATTACCTTTTATGTAAATTAACTTTGTTGAATATAACAAATCTAAAAAGATGATAAAATATACTTAAAAATGCAACTAACAAAAGGTGAAGTTGTTATAGCAATAATCTCTGGCTGTTGCACCAACGTGATGAATCTATATTTTTAAGACACAATCATCATAACATCGTACACTTAACAAATTTTCAAATTTGTGAGAAGGCTGGTAATGGTTTCAATTCATGCCATAAGATCTTTCCACCTTCACAATCTTTAATGGTTTCAATTCATGCCATAAGATCTTTACACCTTCACAATCTTCGTCTAGTCGCGAATGCTAATTTAAGTATACTTAGTGCAAGAATCTAAAGGCCATTGTAGCATGAAAATGAAGCCATAATTCAAGAAATCAAAGGAAAACCTAACCACTTGCCTTTGCATATTTGGCGAATTTACTTATAGATGAATGAACACGTTTTTGTGCAAATAAGATGAGAGTAGGAGCCTGGAACAACTTAAACGAAGATCGAACCTTGTTGTATATGAAGAAACAGGGAAGAAGATGAACAACTCACCGTTAAGAGTTTGTAGTTTGGCTTTTTTCTCTTTCCAATTCCAACTGATGGAGTTTGTAGTATTTAAACTTAGATGGATGAACGTGGACCGAGAAATTTAGGGAAAACATGGAGCGAGGAAGACCGCAGGAGTGGGGAGGGAACATGTTTCTCGGCGGGAACAGGTTTTTAGTAACCGCCTCCAAATCTAAAACTACCTAATTTAAAGGGTCAGGGTTGAATAATTTTGTGATCCAACGGTCAGATTCAAATCAGAAATAGGTTTTTTGGGCTGGGGTCAATTATACTACATATTAAATTTACGACACTTAAACAGTAACATGAATATTTTACTTTTATTATTATTTAATTGTTATTTTATTATTATACTATATAGGGATATTTTACTTTTATTATTATTTAATTGTTATTTTATTATTATACTATATAGGTAACTTAATATTTTATATATTTTATTACTTATTTGTTAATATTTTAGTAATGTGGACCGACGTACTATGCTAACGTGCACCGACTCTATTTTTCTAGGTGTCCTTATTTTCTTCCCAATTTGACCACCAAACTTTGACCACTAACTTTCTTACTACCTTACGTACTTTAATTTCTTCCAATTTGACCACCAAACTTTTAGCTTTTAACTGCGGGTATATTATCGTTTATGTCCATGAAACTCTCCACGCAACAGAGCTCCCACAGTGACACGCAATCTTTAACGTCCACCAAACCCTCAACGCAACAGGAGCTCCCGCGGCAAAACGCGGGGTAATAGAACCCTAGTTTTATTTATAATTATATATATATTAAAGCGAGAGGTGTTGCAAGCAGTTGATTTTCAACAATTTTGTTTTCGCCCCTTTTTTTTTTTTTTTGCTTTTTCTATTAAGTTTTTTTTTTTGCGTTTTGACCACCAGCTTTTTTATTAAGTTTTTCTTTTCCTATTTGGGCCACATTTTCTTTTCCTTTCTTTAGGTGTTCTTTTTTTTTCCTCATTTTGGCCACCAACTTTTTGGTTAGGTTTTTCTCCCACAATTTTTATTTTTCCACCGTTTTAGCCACCAACTTTTTTGTTAAGTTTTTTTTCCCATTTTTTTCCACATTTTATTTCTTTCTTTTTTTACGTAGTGTCCGTCTACGTTCGTATAGTACTTTCGTCTCCGTTCGTTTGTAACACCCTTTTTGGTTAAGTTTTTTTCCCCTACTTTTGCCACATTTTATTTCTTTCTTTTTTACGTAGTGTCCGCCTACGTTCGTATAATACATTCGTCTCTGTTCGTCTGTAACACCCGATCTTTAACCCAAGTTGCTCTACGTTCGTATGGTATTTTCGTCTACGTTCGTATACCAATTTTTTATGCGGCGTTAGTCTACGTTCGTACAGTACGTTCGTCTCCGTTCGTCAACGTAAGTTGTTTTAATTTTCTTTCCCAATTTGGACACCGACTTTCGTTTACGTTCGTATAATACTTTCATCCACGTTCGTATAATTCTGCCGTCTACGCTGACGTTCGTATAGTTCTTTCGTCTACGTTCGTATAGTACTTATGCCAGCGTTCGTCTGCATTCGTATATTACTTTCGCATACGTTCGTGTGCGTTCATATAGTTCTTTCGTCTACGTTCGCCTATGTTCGTATAGTTCTTTCCCCTACGTTCGATCTCCCATTGCGTAGATCATGGCCAACGGCGCAACGCGCCGTACTTCGAAAACACTAGTTGAGTTAACTCGATAGAACACCAACCACATTTTCATCCCATCCACGTAACTTTAAACCGGTGGTACCCCTACATTGAACCAGAACCCAGACCGGGTCGAGTCACTGAACCACAAGCTCCGACCGTCTCTAGTGACAGTAGACTCTAGACACATCCAACCACCCAATAAAAAATGGCATTACGCCACCTGACACCCCTCTCTCCATTTACAAACCTCACTCCTCGTATTATTATTCCGTCATTCTCCGCCACCACTTCCCGTCGTAACGACCGGTTTTCGTTATCCGTAATGGCCTCCGCATCACGAAAGGTTAAACCATCGAATATTAATAATATCATTATCCAATTCGAGTTATCTTTTTTTATTGATTTGATTTTTTTGTTTATTTAATTGCAGGTGCTTGTTCCAATTGCTAACGGAACAGAGCCGATGGAAGCGGTTATTACTATCGATGTCCTCCGTAGAGCTGGCGCTGACGTCACCGTCGCTTCTGTTGAAAAACAGATTAGTGTTGATGCTTGTCACGGTGTTAAAATTGTTGCTGATGCTTTGGTTTCTGACTGTGTTGACACTGTTTTCGATCTTGTTTCTCTTCCGGTATGCTGTTTGTTTGTTACTCTCGTTCTCTATTAACTTTATTAACCTTATTTTATGTGCTGAGTTTCGAAACATTGTTAGTGAAATGTTTGTTAGGTGTTCTTAATAGACATAGGTTAGTTGCAGTGAAAAGCCTACGATCTTATCCATCTACATCATATATGTATGATATGTTGTTTCTGTGTAGAGTTATGGTTGTATTGGTTAGTTTACGAGAATTTAGTAACGAAATGTGTTTTCGGATTTTAAGATCTTATATATATGTGTGTTATAAGGTAGGCTGTACCTTGACAAGTTTTCCTTGATGCTGGTTTTGTTACCTTACCTTACCTTACGTTTGGTTTGTTAGATTGCGTGGCAGCTCTATTGGATCACTAACTATAAAGTAAAACAAAACATAGTAATGATGTGATCTGCGCAAAAACAATCAACAAAAGCTGAACCCTAGGGTTCCAGGGTTCAAATAACACAAGTGCATGCACTATTGTTTAAGGCGAAATTGTCTACACTCTATGCCAGAGTCTCTACCTACCATTGTTAATTACCATTATTGATTTTGATGGACATATGTTATCATAACTTTTGTGACTTTGCAGCTGATCAATAAATAGTGTTGAAACTTGTTGAGGTATTTAAGTGAGTGTTCGGTTGTATATGGGATTCGGACAGTGGCGAAGCTTGACCTGAAATTTCGGGGGGTCGAAACCTTATATACCAAAAAATTTCTATATAAATACTATATAATCGGAAGTTCTGAGCGAAAATTCGGGGGGGGGGGGGGGGGGGGGTTGGGGCTCTCCCCGCCCCTTAAAAGCTGCGCCCCTGGATTCGGAGGCAGAGGCTAATCCGACAGCCGTCACTGTAGCGCCTGAACCAGTATGGTTTATATAATATTTTATTGGTTCGGTACTAGGTAGGACTATTACGTCTAGTGTCCATTGGGTAAAGGCCGTCATTCATTTGTCCAAAAGTCAGCCCGTGTCTTTGTCCTTGTCTATTGGTCCGTCAATGTAACCTAAGGTTCGGACTGTCCGAGTCCGTTCATGCCCTAAACTAATTTTTCCGATCAAGTCATTCGGGCAGCCACTTATGTTTCGTTGATCCGATCGTGGGTTATCCGATCCTATGTTATCAAAACTCATTCAGTGTAAGACCTTGTTCGATTATCTGAAGTTGCTTCTTATGCTTTCTATGTCATTGATGTTCTGAATGTGTCGTAATTTTATGTTTGGAAGAAAAGATTGTTGTCAGCGTATATGGAGCCTATGTAACTTGTTCTTTCTTGTTTTGTTAATCTTGCTTTTACAATGATAATATGTTTGGGTGATAGTATTTTAGTTCTTTATGACATGCCCGTGTCAGTTATTCAGTCTTTTTTAATTGTCTACAGGGAGGGATGCCAGGTGCAACTAATCTTAGAAACAATAACACACTGCAGAACATTGTGAAAAAGCAAGCATCTGAAGGCCGTCTGTATGCTGCAGTATGTGCGTCTCCTGCTGTTGCACTTGGGTCATGGGGCCTACTGAAGGGCTTAAAAGTAATAACCTTACTATGTGTCTATTATAATTTCTTTTGTCATGAGATGTTATTGTTATTTACAGCTTGTTATATGAATACAGTTACAAATTAGCTTTCTTTTTGTAGGCAACTTGTTATCCAGCTTTCATGGAGCAGCTGTCCTCCTCTGCAACCACAGTCGAGTCACGAGTCCAACTGGATGGACAGGCTATCACTAGTCGGGGCCCAGGAACCACCATGGAGTACTCTGTTGCACTGGTGGAGCAACTGTTTGGAAAAGAGAAAGCTAATGAAGTTTCTGGACCACTGGTTCGTTATATGGTTTCACGCTTAATACTTCTATTATCAAGCATTTTCTTTTAGATTGTATGAATAACTATGATATATTGTCTTCAGTTGATGCGTTCCAAACATGACGATCAATTCATTGTTACTGAACTGAATAAGGTGCAGTGGACATGTGGCCCTGAACCTAAGGTGTGATTTTACTCTTTATGATTTGGTTAATCAATTTACATGAAGAAATATTATTGATATTTTTTGCTTTCACATGTTTTTAGATTCTAGTACCTGTTGCTGATGGATCGGAAGAAATGGAAGCTGTTATAATAATTGATGTTCTTCGACGTGCCAAAGCCAACGTGGTGGTTGCATCAGTTGGTGATAGGCTCGAAATTTTGGCCTCTCGTAAAGTAAAGTTAGTTGCAGACATGCTTCTTGATGAGGCTGCTAAACTTTCATATGATCTAATTGTGTTGCCGGTGAGTTATATTTATAATTGGTTTTTATAAGCTATTATTTTAGTGTGCTACTTTATTATTGGATTAATGTCTTTAAAACATACATTTAGGGTGGACTTGGTGGAGCCCAAGCATTTGCAAACTCGGAAACACTTGTAAATTTGCTGAAGAAACAGAGTGAATCTGACAGATACTATGGAGCAATATGTGCATCCCCTGCTCTTGTGCTGGAGCCCCATGGATTACTCAAGGTAATTTATCTTTTACAATACTGAATTTTATTATGACACTGCAATAATACCACTATGAAATAGCTGCATAACAAAGTGGCAAGCCTTGGTGGGAGTGGCAATCTAATCCATTTATGTGGATTTGAGCTGATTTGGACTCATTTTTAAGGCTACCGGGTCAAATGACTAGTTTAAGAACTTGACTAAAAGGAACACGAGGTAGTCCGTTCCATAATTGAGTGTTTAAAACCTCCAAATTGTTTTAGTAAAAATTTGGATCACAAATTCACAGTGGAAGTAATGTTTTTGTAACGGTCTTTGACATAATAATTATACATAAAATAAAGAAGAGAGAATAATGTTAAAGGCAGTCAACTCCGTCCAAATTCTTTAACCTAGTTACCCAACTCCATCCAAATTCTATGTTCATATATACTTTTTGGCGGTGGTTGAAAAATTTACTAATGTTGGCCTATTAAATATTTATTATTTAATAATATATGTTTAGCTAAAAGATAAAAGATATAAGAAAGGCAGATGCATGGTAAAAGTAACTAAAACAAATACCTTTCCTCTTGTCAATAGAACTGCAGTGTATTGACATGATTTTACAAATTTGCTTTACGGTTAAATATTAGTCAAATGCCTTAAATATCCTACGATTGTGAGACTCTGAATGATGTTCATGGCATAATGTAATTCATACTTAAAAGGGTTTGATGAAATGAAAATTTTACATTTTTGATAGCACACCCTAAATGTGAACACTTTGTTAATGCTAGGTATCTTTACTAACATCATTAAGATTATTCAAGGAGTGACATGAACATGGCTTCACTCTTCAAAAATTTGCATACTTGTCATTAATTTCTCTCTGTTTAGCATTAATATGATTAAGGATTTCAGCCCTGTCTTGTTAATATATTAAAACACACTTCCACATTAATATGCAATCATGCTTCAACCAGTACCTTGTGCTGGAAAGTAGTGATCGGCAACTGCAAGCCATCTGCTTGTGAATGGGCTGGTTTGGGTTATGTTCTATCTTCAAAGAGTCTACAAGTGTTTGGGGTCAGCCCAACCCATTTCTATCTATGCCGCTCTGTTCTTCTCTCACATCCAAACAGCTCATTTTGATACTTGTACTGTAAAATGTCGCTTATAACTGCTCTAACTTTGTTTCGTTTGGATTTACGCCCTTTTTATCTATGTAATTAGGGGAAAAAGGCGACTGCTTTCCCAGCAATGTGCGAGAAACTGTCAGATCGAAGCGAAGCTGAAAGCAGAGTGGTGGTTGATGGTAAACTTATCACCAGCAGAGGCCCAGGGACTTCCTTGGAATTTTCATTGGCCATTGTAGAGAAGTTTTTGGGTCACGAGAAAGCAATAGAGATTGCCAAGGCGATGCTTGTCGTTTAAAGTTGCTAAGTATAGTCTAGTTGCATGTTTTGTGTATGATAAGCATAAAATCTTGCTAATAAATGTCCCATCACTTGGGATAGGATCAGCTCGGCTGTCATAATCTACATCTTTTGTTGTATAGGTCTGTCTATATACCCGTTTTGCCCATCTCCTCTTACAATGCGATTACAATAAATGTAGTATGTATGCGTTTCCATTTCTGTTTCTAGACTCGTCCTGTCTTTTTTACACTTAACAACTGCCTTCCAACCCGATTCCATCCCAACCGGTTGAAAAAAGCTGCAAATGAGCAACAAGACTTATAAATCTTGTCACTTAAAGCTTTTACTAGAAAGGCCTGTGAAGCGGTATAATTGTTGAAGGCAAAGATTGCCAAAAGGCTTGGTTTATAGTATATCTTTATTAGTTGTTATTTACTAGAACATCACAGAAAACGCAAATACGCAATCGATGACCATACGCATAAAGGAAGACCCTCTATCTCCAACCACACCATCTGTTCCTCTATTAAGAAAATTTTTAAAACAGTTTTGATTTCGTACATAAATTTCAACACGAGTCTTGGTAGTGAAATTCAGCCCATACCCACATACCACCAATAAATGAAATTCTTAGACCTGGAAATCCTCTCTTCTAGTAGACGTTGTATAGGTTCGAAATTAGATTAGCATCACGAAATCGTCCAAGCAACACACACGATGAAAACCTCCTGCTATGGCTTGTTTTTTGACACCCATAACCTCACATCAAAACAACTTTTTTTTACGGTGACTTTCACCCAATGTCACACTGCCTGATCGGTAGCCCTAGCCAAGGCCTGCCCCAGACTACGTTATCTTAACTGGGCCCGCGCTAGTGTATCGGACTTGGTTACGACGTTCCCCTGGAAACCGTACTGCCTCCACACAAGTTTCCTCGCTGAAGTAACAGTCGGTGAAAAACGGGGTGCGGCTCAAGATCGAACACTCCTCAGTGCGTTTGTCACCATCATTGCCTGGATGCCGTAGAAAATAATTAGCGGTTTAATATATATTATATACCCATTTAAAAAAACATCAAATTCAAGGGACCAAAAGATAATTTTGAAAAAGGTAAAATGATCAATATCCCCTAAATTCAACGACAATAACCAATTTTTTTTGAACGGCTAATTTCTTACATCCTTTTCTTTACACTCTGTTACACATTTTTTTGCACACTCTTAGAATTGAACTCCCAACCTCACCCAAGAAAGGATTTCCTCTCTACACTAGGCTATAAAACAACAGAATTAAAGATAAAGCTAAAAAGCGAGATTGGTACCAAAATATATGCTATGCAAAATAAGGGTGACCAAACGACAATTAAGGGATTCGTTGGTGTCTAAACTCTAAAACCATTTAACTAAAGTTCTTCATCCATATACATAAACCGAATACTTTTGTCTGTAAATAACTAAATACTGCATAGCTAATCCTATCCAAAAATCGATTTGATTCCCTATGAAAACAAATGACCTTAGTGTGATCACATTGACAAAAAAGCCGCTGTAAAAAAAGTAGAAAAGGATCAAAAAGTCCATTTACTATTCAAAGTTATTTTCTATTAATATATAGTTAATTTAATTTAATTTAATAAATTAAAAAAACACAAACACACTTATCTCAAAAATTTATTCTACTTTTAAAACCCCATTCCTTGATTACTCATGTCCATCTCTATTAATTAAATAATATTTCTTTTATTATATTTTCTTTTTCTCTTACTCATGAAAAAATACAAATAAAATATATATGTAGAAAGTGAATAATATCATGCCATATATAAAGAGTTTTCAATCCATATATCTATCCTCGTATGTCATCTTTGTTACTTAAATATTTTATTTCCTTAAATTATATAGTTTGAGAATTGGTATAACATAAGGATTCCAAGGTGAATGCTTATATATTGATGATGATGAACCTTTATATATAATTTATTATCATTATTATACGTACACATAGCCATCGAAGTCTCTTAAACCACAGATCACCACCTCAAGCAGCTTCTTTTTCTTTGTCTCTTATTCTGGTAGACTACTTTCTAACTGCTATCCTATCCCTACTTGTTTACTTACTTTTTCCCAACCACATTTTCCACAACAATTTTTGATCTCAGGGGGCGAGACTTTGTTTTCAGTAGATTAGGGTTTTCTATTCAGAAGGAGATGGCGGCGCAGTTTGCTGCCCGTCTACCATCCTTATGTAAAAAAATAAAAATAAATAAATAATAAATAATAAAACTGTTTATTGTGATGATCATGGCCTACTGGGTGGGCGCGTGGTGGTCGACGGACTAGGGCCCGATCTCTCTCTCTCTCTATATGCATGAAATTTTTAAATGAGAAAAATCTATATGCTTTGTTAAACACATTAATATTTATTTACTTTAAGCCTATAAAACGCTAAAAAAAAAAATTAAACTCGTCAATAGCCATTAGTAAAGTTCCGGTCCTTTTTTTTTTTCCTATTTGACTTAACAATTCTCCAGGACGGCTCTGATCATGATCGTATGCGTAAAAACAGTTTGTTTATTAAATGGTGTGTGTTTTTGTATTATATTTATCTTTTTTTACTGGCTTTTTATTCTATAAAATTTTATAGGTATATAGATATATAGCTTCGATGTGATTTTTTTGTTGCCACAAATTTACATAATTTGATCCTGTGTTTCTGCTCTTTTGAAGCAGATAAACATTAACAATGAATAGGAACAATAACACTTGGGTTAATAACATGTGCCAGAAGTTAGAAGATATATGTACCGATATTGATAAACTTGTATGCACGGTATGCTTCTTGATGCTTCTACGGTTCTATTCGATATGTTATTGTAATATCTTTAGGTATTTTGTTGCAGTTGGTCTTCAAGATTATCATGTAATTTCAATGTTTTGTGTTTTAGGAGCCGGTTGCTTTTGTGGGGAATCAAATGGAAGCTGTTGGTGCGAACGTGAAGAACTTTTTATCCGGTTTTTGTGGATGACTTTGGTCTTACTCGATTGATGGATTTGGATCCTGTACGCGTAGCACAAGCATTACCTTCACAATGTATTGATTTGGTTGAAAGTTCTACAAATTTAGGGACAGATATCAAAGAAGATACCGTTGATAGTAACACAGATAACCCGAAAGAAGCTCCTTTGACTGTTAATGAATTACGTCACAAATCATCATCTACTGGTTCGCACGATTCAGAGCAAATCACCTCTGAGATTAGTCATCTTATTGGCGAAAAGGAAAGGCTAATAAACGAGACTTCAGATAACGCCACTCAAGATGATCTAAACTCTTCTACAAAAGGTGAAAATATTGATAACAGATTCGAAGAGGACGTGGTTTATGATGAAAGTTTACATAGTGATGCTATAGATAATATTATCCATCTGAATTTGGATATCAACAATATCATTGAAGGGGTCCAGCTGATGAATTTGGAAGAAAAGAAAACGCTTTTAAACATCCCGATCGATGAACTTGAATGTGATTCAGATACCACGGAAACCATGGATTATTTCTCTGTGTCATCAGATATTCTCTCATCTTATGGGTCATTCACAACTATTGACTGTGATAGCAATAATGAAGCTTACGCGTCTTGCTCTGAAACTGGTATGCTTCTATTTTACATAATCATTAAAAAAAATGTTAGTTTGGCTAATTTCTGATCAAGGAAAACTTTAACAGGGTCAGCAGACGGCTCTATGGAAGACTTTGAAGATGTTAAATACGACGAGCTTGAAAGCAGTGTCATTTCCGCAGGCGGAAAACTTTCATTGTGTCCCAACACGCCGAGAAGTAAGTCTTACAAGGTAACACCAGTCCTAAGCCAAAAATTCTTAGCCATTTTTTTGGTTATTAGTTTTTAACAATTATTAACTGTGTATCTGGCAGAAAATGATACAAGATGTTTTCAAGTCAAAAAAAGGTTAACTAAGGAGTACAAGCAGCTGGCAATTTTGCATAGAGATATTGACAAAGAAGTCTGCCAACCAACAGCCAAAGATCTACCAGACTCTGAATGGGAGCTTCTGTAGATAATAATAATAAGTTGCTACCTCTGAGATATCATTCCAAAGCTAACAAATAGTGCACATATCTGCAGATAGGTGAGATAAATTGTGTTTATGATGCTTCTAGTTCTGTGCCTAAAAATGTAAAACTCTTGTTACTTATCAAGGTTTCATTTGGAATTCTTTTTATCAAGTTATTTTTTTATTTGAATAAAAAAGCAGACAGTATTTTTTGTTGGTGTGGTGGTAACCGATAAGGTGTAAAGATATATAAGAGTATTTAGGAGTAGAGTAGTTTGTTGTTAAAATACAAATCCAAGGTAGTCTTAAATTTAAATCCAATTAAAGTTTGTAGGAAACCAACATCATTATAAGTTCAACTTGGTGTAAATAAATGAAACAAAATTCACTTGGACATGACATAATACACAATTTATACCGATGACAATATTGTTGTATCATTGCCGATCGAATAATTTTCAAATATGAAAGCAAAATAATGAAATACTAAATTTGTATATAGTTAAATAAATAATGACGTAAATGATTTGTATAAATAATTTTTTTTACCACCTCAATTTAATGTTGAAGTTCATAACTCTAGCTTAAACATAACACTGTCATGAGGACGATGATAATTACACTTGATCTTAGCCAAAAGGCTGAGAAATTACTATTACACTTGATCTTAGGCAAAAGGCTGAGAAAGGTATAATATTAGACTAAATATTATTATGTTACTAAAAAGATGGATAAAAGTCTACATTGTTAGTTTTAAGAACGATATAATATTTTTGTTTTTAAAAATAAGCTTAAAATAGCAGGTAAACAAATAGTCATTTAATAAAGAATTGAGTTGATATAATATTTTTGCACGAGGGCAGTCAGGGCACGATAAGCCTAAAAGAAACAAAGTGAGGAACTTTGAAGTTGTTTGGTAAGCCTCGAGGCTCTGAACCATTAAGTGCTGAATGATTCAGTATTCAACGTGTTTGTTTTAGCTTCTGAATTGAATGGTTAAGGCTGAACTATTAAGACTTGAGATGTAGCTCAACCATTAAACACTGAACTAGGCTGAACATTAATGAGGCTCTCCTACCAATATGGGACAAGAAAACTAACCATTCAAATGTCCAACTTAATGATTCAGCATTTAATCAAACAACATCTGAGTTGAATCGGAATATCGTTTGTTGAATTAAGCATTTACATGTGTTTTTTTTATTTAAAGAATTAATTACACCGTTACTCACTAACAACTACGTCTGTATATTGATTTTGATACATATTTATTGGAAATTACATGGTAAGTCTCAAACTTTACAATGGGTAACGAACGGAGAACCAATATTTAAAATTTAATTTAAATCATGTAACTTTTATTTTAGGGTGTTCAGGAAATCAAGACGACAACAATCCAAAGCAACAAAACAACCCTAAACCCTCCAAACAGAGTTAGATTTAACTGAAGCTATGAAAACCATCAACATATCACAAACCAAAGAAACACATGAAAAGAAATCAAGACCATTTTCTTTAATTTTCTGAAAACTTTTGAACTTATCACACTCAACGAGCATAGCTTTAAATATTTTATAGAGTGTGTTCTAATGGTTGTATTGCAACGGCTATGTTCTAATGACCATAATATAATGTGGCTACATTCAACCCTTGCTATCATTCTGAATTTAGTTCTATCAAATATGGTTACAGGATATCCATATATTGTTGAACCCTTATTTCCACATCAAATTGCAAACTCTCCTTGTTTAGTGATTTACTCTCACATTCCATCTGCAAACCCTACTCATCTGGTTGTTTACCCTCAGCATTTAGTTGCAAACCCTCCTCTACCTTTCTAAAATCCCCTTCCCTCATATCCATGTTTATTAATTAAATAATAAGATTCCTTTAATTTATTTTTATTATATATATAGATTTTTCTTTTTCTGAACGATAACTTTCATTAACACCGACAAGTCCTCAATGCGAGGACCGCTAAAAAAACTAACACATATACAAGTGATACTCGACCCTATCCCAAACAATACATTTAAATTTTGACCTATGTTTTAACCACAAGAAAGAAAAAGACTTTACTTCGGCCACCACCTCACTAACTTGAGTCCTAGCTTGTTGAAACACAATAGCATTCCGTGTCTTCCATAAAACCCAGGTAGCCACCATCACAATACCCTTATGATCTTTTTCCTACATTTACCACCATGGACACTTTTATATAACAACAACAAATCTTCGAAATCATAAGCAAAAAAGGGATCTATCCTACACCACTTACATATAAAGCTCCAAACTCTATAAGGATAGCCGCACCCCACGAAAAGATGGTCTAGATCTTTGACATTAGCTGCATATAACGGGCAGGAGGTGTCCGCAATCTGAATTTTTCTTTTGACCAACGCTGTCCATGTTGGTAACCGGTCGAATTCGGCTCTCCAAGCTACCAAATTAACCTTTAAAGGAACCCAACTTTCCCATTTCATCTTTTGATCTGACTTTGATCCCTGTCATACCTCAATAAACGTTTGAAATTCGCTACCGAGAATGTGCCATTGCTCCCATCATCCCACACCCGCGTGTCTGCTGACCCGTTAACCGAGAAAGATTGCAACAGCCCGTTCAGTTCTTGCAGCTCCGAAAGCTCTTCGATTGAAGTTGGGTGACGGTACCAGCTTCCTATGAAACCAAACCTGTCAATGCGCTGCTGCTTGTAAAGACACGACCATCTATCTTTAAGAATCACCGAACCGAACCAATGATCTGACCAAAAACATAACTCTTCCCTATTCCTAACAATGCCCCTAATAAACTTATGAATCTTCCTTCCTTGAATCAAAACACTTCCCAAGAACACTATAATCGACTTCCAACATCATGTAATCGATTTCTTAAGCGGAAGAAAAACACCAATTCCTACTACCTCCATGAATCGCCTCGATAACCTTACACCATAAAGCATTCTTTTCAACCGTGAAACGCCAACCCACTTAGCAATAAGCACCATATTAACATCCGCCATTTTAGAAATTCCCAAACCCCCATCCTTCTTCGATGTAGAAACTACCCCAAAAGACACCCAATGGACTTTTTTAATCTCATTCGCACCTGTCCATAGGAAGTCTTCATCAACCTTTCAATCTATTCGATAACTTTAACCTGCGCCTTGTAAAGAGAGATATGGTAAATAGGCAAACTCGCTAGAACCAAATTAATGAGCATCAATCTCCCACCCATGGAAAGAGTTTTTGCCTTCCAAGAGGAGAGTCTACTTTGAATAGTCTCAATAATCGGGCACCAATAGCATATCCTATTCATGTTAGCACCCACTCGTATCCCCAAATAGTCAAAAGGAAGAGTACCCACCCTACACCCAAAGATTGTCACCATACTTTCCACCTCCATAATGGTTAACCCCACCCCCAAATAATTGCGATTTATGGATGTTGATTTTAAGAACCGAACAAAAATGAAAGACCGGTAATACCCGTGCAACCTTCTCTATGTTTTCCTTCGACCAACCCCTACAAGCAAGGCATCATCCGCATAAAATAAGTGGGAAAGAGGAGTATCACCATCACCAAAACGAATACCTTTTATTTCACCAAAACCCACTGCTTTATCAAGAAGACAATGAAGAGCCTCCATCACCACAAGAAAGAGAAACGGGGATAACAGATCCTCTTGTCGAACCCCTTTTTCACATTGGAATTCAAACGTAGGGGACTCATTAACCAAGACCGCCAATCTAGTCGACTCTAGAATCCCCTTGACACAACGACACCACTTACCCGGAAAACCCTTTTGCCCCAAAAACGATAACAAAAAACCCCAATTGACATTGTCATAGGCTTTTTGAAATCGATATTCAATATAAAAGCTCTAGTGCCCGACTTCTTAATCCATCCAATCGTCTCATTAATCATTAGCGGTCCATCCAAAATGAAGCGATTTTTAAGGAATGCTGATTGTGTATCTGAAATCACCATCCCGAGACACCTTTAATCTTGAGCGCCAAGATTTTTTATATCACTTTGCTGACAATACCAACCAAATTAATTGGTCTATACTCCTTTAAACCCACAGGAGTTTTAGATTTCGGAATCAATGTTGTAAACGAAGAACTGCACCTTCTGGTAATCTCACCCTATCGAAGAAATGCTCCATTAAATTACCAGAGTCCTCCTCAAAGAAACCTCAAAATAACAGAAAACGTAAACTAAACCCGTCTGGTCCCGGAGCTCTATCTGACCCACAATTGAACACAACATTTCTAATTTCCTCCCGAGAGAATCTGGTCACCAACAATTCACTGCTAATCAGTTGAATTTTTTAACATTATCACAAATCAAAGCAGGTCGAGTTTTAAACCGCTTCTTAAAATGATCCTGAAAATGTCGCAATACTTCCTTTTTCACCAAGGAAGGTTTTGCAACCCATAACCCATCAACAATCAGACCTGGTATAGCATCCACTGCCTTTCTCCCATTAATAATCCCGTGGAAGAATGCGGTGTTCTCATCTCCATCTGCTGCCCACTTCACCCTAGATTTTTGCTTCAAGTCTTTTTTTACACATATTAAAGTGCTCCACTTCTTTTCTATACTCTTCCCACACCCACACTTCCTCTTCTTCAAGATCCCGAATTTCCATAACCCTTTCAATTTTTTCGATCTCCTCCTTTATTACCCCAATGTTTTCCCCTTTTTTTAAGACCTCCTTCCACCACTCCTTAAGAGTCTCTCCAAGATATTTAAATTTGGAGTTAATCATGATATTCGACGGTCCTACAAAAGAGTATTCCTCCAAAGCTTTTACCAAAAACCCCCTCACAATCATCCCTAGTCAGCCATGAATTGAACCATCTAAACGGTTTAGGACCAAAATTCACATCAATCACAGTTAACAAGAGCGGGCAATGATCAAACATTTCTCTAAGCAAAGCCCTCAAACTTGCCGAGGGCCATCTATTAAAAAACGATTGACAAACCATGACCCGATCTAATTTGCTTAGTTTATGCTCTTTACCTTCTCCGCTAAAAGGGTAAATTTTTTTACCCCTCATAAAGAATTCCTGGAAACCCATCTCGTCAATAAAACTATTAAAATCCGAAGCCACCCCTTAATTAAACTTGGAGTTTCTTCGTTCCTCTGGACACCTAACCGCATTAAAGTCACCCAAAAGAATAAACATGCCATGACAGCCACGCATAACCCCAGATAATTTATCCCATCTCTTTTCCGCACCTGCCCTCTGAGGAGCATATACGTTAATAACATTTACCCTCGACCCATCTGCCACTAGGCTACCCGAAGGCATCAAAAAAAATTGGAGGTCTTGCTATGATATATAGATTTTTCTTTCACTCATAACAAAAATACATATAGGGAGAGTAAATATTAATTCCATATAGAGAAAGTTTATTATACAAAGTGTATAGGTGTATAAAGTGTAAAAAGGAACAACAGCCGTACACGTAGAAGCGGTTACCATCATCACCTTGTATTTAATTTTCCAACATTGAGGGTTTAATAGTCTTTTTCCTTATGTTCTATTTGTTTTATTAGTATTTCAATTTCAAAAATTACAAAATTCAAAACCCTAACACTGCGATCATTTTATAGCTTCTGATTGAGAATTTGATCAACACGATCCATCAGTGCGTAAGTACAAATCATAATCGTCTTAATCAGTTCGTTCATTTTTTGTTGTAACAGTTGTTATAATTTCTTTTTCTCCAGGATTCAAAATTTCTTTGTGTTTGATGTGATGCTCTGTAGAATATGGAAGTGTTTTAAGGGGAACAGTTTATGTACATGCGTTATATTACAATAATAATAATTCTGTTTTAATTGATTTGTTTTGAAGATTATTGAAGTTTTTTAAGTGGTTAATTTCGTTGTTTTTTTTTTCAGGATCCATTTGAAGATATGTTTACATATGCTTGCGTTTAAGTTGAAGTTGGTTTTCGTTTTGAAGACTATCTAATTGTTTAAGGTTGTCAGAGTTTGCACATGTGGTAGTTGCGTTTAAGTTGGATTTGT
Source organism: Ambrosia x helenae (assembly GCA_030844895.1). Lineage (NCBI taxonomy): Eukaryota > Viridiplantae > Streptophyta > Magnoliopsida > Asterales > Asteraceae > Ambrosia > Ambrosia x helenae. Next base: position 2,852 of record JAUTDX010003935.1, on the reverse strand, counting down.
AATTACGTTTATTAATTTTCCATCATAAATGATAGTTGCGTTTATTCAGAATAGTAGTTGCGTCTTGTTTATTTATCATATTGATGATATTTGGTTGTTTTTTTTTTCACAATTTGTGTTTGAATATTTATGTATTTGTGTTTCATTATTTGAAGACTATTAAAGTGTTTGCACATATGATATTTTGATGTTATCGTTTTTTTCACAACTTGCATTTGAATATTTATGTATTTGCGTTTCATTTTTTGAAGACTATTAAAGTGTTTTTTTAAGACTATGTTTGCATTAATGGTAGTTGCGTTTAATTGGGGTTTGTACTTAGGTTTATTAATTTTCCATAATAAATGATAGTTGCGTTTATTCAGAATAGTAGTTGCGTCTTGTTTTTTTATCAAACTGATGATATTTGGTTGTTTTTGTTTATTTTTCTAACTTGTGTTTGAATATTTATGTATTTGTGTTTCATTTTTTTGTGACATCGTATACAAGATCATTGAAAAAGAAGTAAAAAACAAGCCAAACTTCGATGCCATTGTATTTTGTAGATCGCTCTGTTTTTTGCTATCGCACACTAAAAAAACCGTAATTGTGTGTTTGTTTTGTATTTAGTGGACGGTCTTTGTAATTTTCCTGCTTTTATGTTTTTTGGTGCGATTACTAATATGCCCTTATTCATGTTTTCGACAAATTTAATGACGCGTGTTTTTTACGATCGTATCCCTCATTAGTCCGTCTAATCCTACGATCCATATTACTTCTTACTTTTTTAGGCCAACAGTTTTTTTTACGTTAGCATCACCCTACAAGGATTCTCTATTCATTCCATATATCTACCCTTTACTTTAGGGAATCAAATGAACTTCACAAATTAAAATTGTTGAAGCCCTTGTTATTTATTTGTTTTGTTAATTTATATGGTTTGGGAATTGGGATGATTATCCGTTTATTTATAATATAACTAGCAAATAACCCGGGAGCTTCCGGGGGTGAATCTCACGTATTTTACGTAAAATATTAAAATAAAATATAATATAAATAATATGGATTTGTTATAGAATAGTTATTAATAATAATGATAATAATAAAGGATGTTAACTTTGTTCATATAATATTGTTGAAAGTGAAAAGTAACATGGTATATGAGAAATTTTGTGATTATTTGCGACATTAAGAGAAAAAAGTGGTTGGTAAATGTGTTATATATTGAATGGTGATTGAATTCGCGAATAATTTTCAGAGTTTAGAAGAATGTTTGAATTGATGACCACAAAATTAAGTAATATTATGTTATTATGAAAAACACAAAACCAATCAATGAGGGGTAAAAGAAGTGCTTATAACAGTGTGATAAAACAGAAAATCAGTAAATCAGAAGTCAAAAAACTGGTTAAAAGTAGGAAGTTTTAGGTGAAACATACCTAGGGAATCATCGTTAGATCAAGTTGTCTATGATAACAAACTTGATAGTTCAAAAGTTTAGACTTCAAAATATGAACATACTAACAACTAAAGACGAAATATTGTACTTAACATATTATGTTATGTAGAGATGTTCTAATCATTATAAACAGCAAGGAGACCCTCACTTTTGTAGTATTTTCAGTCGATATCTGCCACCATTGCGTATTCCAAGTTTTTGCATACATGTTGTCCACTTACAAAACTGCAAAATTACTACAAAACTCATAACAAATATGCAAAAAAACTTTTTATTCAAAATCATAATAAAGATAGTTCAAAAGTGTTATTCAGAAATAGGAAAAGTACCTTGAAATAATGTCAAACTTTAAAACAAATGAAACTAAAATTAAACCAATTAAAATAATCAACTATTTGTTTAACTTCGGAATCAACAGATTCATCTTCTTCTTCATGGTTCCAACTTCTTTTGCATTGACCTTCTTGCGTTTGTTAATAGAAGTTGTTGCAGGGCCGTCAAATTCATAAACATAATCAACAGGCCGCGTGAACTTCCAAAATCATCTAATCTACATTTTTGTTTTTTTGTGCGTTTAGACATTTTACTTGCATCTGCATTTGTAGAAGACATTGTATCCTGAAAAGGAAAAAAATAATTGCTTTTTTAAATTTAAAACTTATGGTATAATTGAAGAGATATATATTAATCATCTTTTGTTGTTACAAACTGTTGATTAACTTCTTCATGCTGAGCAACAGCATCTTCATTAATGTCTGCGACCTCATCAACAGCAGTCCCATTAACTAAGAATCTTGCTTGGACCTACAATAAAGAAGCAGTAATTTTAATTTAAAGCATTAAAATAAGTATAATTATTGAATAAAGCATAACAGTTACCTCTTCAACATTCCACTTTTTGCAGATAGATTCAAGTAAACCTTCTTCTTTTGTTAACATTATTATTCCGTAGTGGGAGTATGGATTATAAATGTTGTATGGAGTTACATTTATCAGAAGGCATACTTTTTACCAACAATTTCATCAAACTTCTTAGGGTATGCTGCTGGAACTTCATTGTTGTTAATCATCTACATAATACGAAAAAATTTTAAATATACATAACCAACTTGTCATTCAATAATGAAACAAAAATACTTTATAGTTAATAAAATTTACCTCCTCTTCTTGTTGAACAAATATCTTGCAGGTTTACCAAAGAGCTTACACGCTTCATAATCAAAAAGCGTCATCATTATACTTCCACATCCATCATCTACCTTTAATGTTATCCTATACCTGTTTATCATATAGTTTATTGGTAAAGAAATATTTTTATAAATGTTAAACTGTATTTGAAATTAAATTAAGTATTAAGTTTACCTTATTACTTCTTTAACCTCAGCACATTGAATATTGATAAGTTAACAATTGG
>JAUTDX010003934.1:0-56929 GCA_030844895.1 Ambrosia x helenae | reverse complement strand
AAAAAAATGTGGTGGTTGAAGAGTTTCCATCTATCAATGATGTTTATGGGGTTCTTTGGATTAAAAGAAGGTATTGCAAACCGGAAGATGAGGCTGCAATGTACCCATTGCATTCTCTTCATGGTAGAGTTGTTGTCGTTGTCTCGGAAGCATTGCACGCTTACGTTTTGTCAAGAGGATGTTATTCAAGGGTCGGATTCGACAAAGCTACTGTTTCATATCTGGTGGCCTTTCTATTATGATTACGTTTCGTGATGCGGAACAAGTGAATGATTTCGTGTTGATAAGGAAGAAGTTTGGAAGGAAGCTTTGGTGTCTGTTGATCCGTGGAGTGGCCAATCCTTTCCCTTCGATCGTATTGCGGTGTTAAAGGTTCATGGAATGCCGGTTTTCTATCCGTGAGAATGTGGTGTTTGATAAAGTTGGGAGACATTTTGGAGAGTTGTCTGGCTATCGGACTTTTTGTGGATTGGAATGGATAATGCTATAGTTTTTACCCATGTTCTTACGAAAATGAGTTCCAAAATTGACGATGAAGTAACAATTCTTTGGAAGAAAAGAAGCTATACAGTATGGGTGGTTGAGGAAAATTTTACATGGGTCCCTGAATTTGAACAGGTTGCGGCTGATGTTAACGATGATGAAATGGAGGAAGGCAAAATTCGCAATCAATCGCCGGTGGTTGCTGAGCAGGTTGACTTTGGTCAATCGTCGGTAAATATTCAAGCGGGTAATCAAGCGTCAGTTTTGCCTGATATTTTGGGAGATATGCATGGTAACGCAGTCTTTCCTAATGGAGGAGATCAAGTTAATGGTGCTCAAATTTCAAATGTTCAAAATCAGTCTGTTGTAAATGGGGTGGGCTGGCCTGGTGGGTTTCAAGAAGGAGTTTCTATTCTTTGAGGGCCTGAGTTTGTTGGGCAATCTGAATTCAATTTGGGTAAAGCAAACACTCCTTGTTTTAAAAGTAGAAATAGGTCTGGGATCCTGTTTCAGAATTCCCCTGATGATACCTATAATGTTCCAAAGTCGGTGGTGCCTAACGATGAGGTGGTGGGGCAGATATGTCCAGATTTGAATAGTCGTTTCAAGGATGTTTTAATTGGAAATACTTCGGCTCTTCCTGTTACGAATCCTCAATTGCCTCCATCTGTTGTTGTGTCTCATGCGGATCATTGCCCATTATTACTCTCAACGAAGGAAACGGATTATGGTCATTCGCCTTTTAGATTCTACAATTCTTGGTTGCAACTGCCGGGATTTGTGGAATTTTTGAACTCTATTTTAAATGGGTTTGTGTTTCCTGGTCCATTGGATGTTTCTTTGGCTATGAAGTTGAACTGGTTGAAAGGTCGGATTCGGTTATAGGTGAATGTTAATCGTAAGAGACGTGATGAAAAGACTTTGGAATGTAAGAAAATTTTTGGTGACTTAGAAAAATTGGCGGATCAAATGCAATTATCTGATATTGAATTAGAAGATCGAGCGAATGCTCGAAAGGTGTTATTTGAAGAAGAGCGGTTGAAGGCGTTGGACGCAAAACAGAAGTCGCATGTTAAATGGTCTTTAGACGGGGTTGAGAACTCTAAGTATTTTCATGATGTCATTAGACACAACTTGGCGAGTAATCGGATTCATGATTAGAAGTAATGGTGTTTGGATTCTGGACCCGGCATTAGTCAAAGATAACTTTGCGACTTTTTTTGCTGATAAATTTAGCGCCACAGGTGGCCCTCGGCCGGTTTTTGTGTGCCCGGAGATATATCGGTTATCAGCAGAAGAGGTGTTAAATCTGGATGCGCCTTTTTCCTTAGAAGAGATTACGGCTGCTGTTTGGGAGTGTGATGGTGACAAAGCACCTGGTCCTGACGGGTTCAATTTCACCTTTATAAAATATTTTTGGACAATGTTGAAAGCTGATTTTCTGAAGATGTTCTCAGATTTACATATGAATGGTTTATTAGTGATGGGTGTTTTTCGGCTTTTATAACGTTGATCCCTAAAGGACGCGATCAGTCGACTTTAGCGAATTATCGCCCTATTAGTTTGGTTGGTGTATTGAATAAGGTGCTATAAAAAGTACTAGTTCTTCGTTTGAAACATGTTATGTTGCAGCTTATTTCGGAAGAACAAACAACGTCTTTAAGCGATCGTTACATCCTTAATGGTCCGCTCATCATGAATGAGACTATTGCATGGTTGATGAAGGCGAAAATGAAAGGCTTGATTATTAAAGTTGAGATTGAAAAGGCCTATGACTCGTAGAGGTAGGATTTTGGATGATATCTTGGGCCTAATGAATTTCTCATCTAAATGGAGGGGTGGGTTATGTCAATTTTTTGGAATTCACGTGCTTCGGTTTTGGTGAACGGTTCGCCAACATATGAGTTCTCCTATCAACGTGGTCTTCGACAAGGGGATCCTCTATCCCTGTTCTTGTGCATTCTTGCTATGGAGGGCCTAACCTGGATGATGAGATGTGCGTGCGAGTTGAATGTTTTTCGGGGAATAAAGGTGGGCGGTTCGGGGCCTTTACTATCACACTTTATTTATGCCGATGACGTTGTTTTCTGTGGTGAATGGTCGATTGAGAATGCACTGAATTTAAGACGCAAATTAAGTGGCTTTTATTTGATTTCCAGCTTAAAAATTAGCTCAAAAAAGTCTTGTGTCTATGGGGTTGGAGTAGATGATGATGAGATGATGGATATGGCGAGGTGAATTCAGTGTATTCTGGTTCGATTCCCATTTTCTCATCTTGGAGCCCCGATTGCTTCAAATATGAACTTAATTCGGAATTGGGAACCGGTAGCAGAATAGTTCATTAAGCGTTTATCGACATGGAAGACTAAAACCTTATCGTATGGAGGTCGGATTACACTACTAAAATCTGTATTATGTTCCATCCGCTTTATTTTTTCTCTATTTTTCATGCTCCTATTCAAGTGGTGAATACTTTAGAAAAACTTAGGCGTAAATGTTCTTGGTGTGAACAAGAGGAGGCTGATAAGATGAGTTGGGTTGCGTGAAATAAAGTCGTGGCACTAATTGAATATGGGAGTGTTGGGTTGGGTTCGCTTAGAGAGGTGAATTTGAAATTATTATCCAAGTGGTGTTGGCGTTTTAAAGTGAATCAAGTCTCACTATGGCGTAAAGTGATTGCGTCTATTCATGCAAATGGCCGGGGGTGGAAATATAAACGGAGGAAGATTTCTATTGGCGGTACATGGAAACAAATAGCGAGTGTTCCAGAAATTTTGGAAGCTATGAATATTGGTTCGGACCAGTTTTTGAGAGGTGTTCTCCGAAGTGGAAAGTCTATTCTTTTTGGCACGATTGGTGGCTTGCGGACGACCCGTTACCAAAAAAAATCCCTTTGCTGTTTGCTTTGGAAAGAAACAGAAGTTGTAAGGTTGTGGATTGCCTAATTCCTCATCTACAAAGTGTGCAGTTCAATGGGGATTGGAGGTGGACGGTTTTAACAGTGGATGAGCAGCTGGAACTCGAGAGCCTTCTGTTATTACTGCAGCAAGTTGAATTATCAACAGGTCAAGATTCGTGGGTATGGTCGGTGGGAGGAGGCAATGGTTTTTCGGTGAGCAACCTAAAGAAGTATCTTATTTATGCCACAACTCGCTTCCGATTTGGTCTTTTGAATGGTGTAACTGTTCCAAATAAAGTAGGCATCGTTGTGTGGCGTGCGTTCCTTGATCGACTTCCTACTGAAGAGGCGATAGCAAAACGAAACATTCCAATTGATTCACAGCAGTGCAAGTTGTGTGATATGTATGTAGAATTTGCTGATCATTTATTTACTGGATGTCTGATTATTTCTGAAGTTTGGCAGGCGATATTTACATGGTGTAAAGTCCCAAACCTGTTCGTATTTCACGTCAGGGACATCCTGTTATTCCATCATACGTCTAGGAATGGGATTCAGGTTAGAACGGCTTTTTATGGGTCGTGCTGATAGTTTTTTGGAGTTTATGGCGGGCGAGAAACGACGTTATCTTTAATAAAAAACAGGTGAATGTTCAGAAAACAGTGGAAGAGATAAAGGTCATGAGCTACTTGTGGATAACAAATCGCACGAGAATGTCGGATATGTCTTGGAATTCTTGGTATGCGTTTGATACTCTTAAGATGGGGTAGACGCGGGTTGTTGGGGCTGTTTTTGGTTTCTTTTTGTGTTGTTTTTCGGATTGTTTGTTTTTCGGTTTGTACTCCCCGATTTCTTTTTGCTAGTTCCTTGCTAGCTATTGAATAAAGTTTGTTGGCCGTTCAAAAAAAAAAAGATGCCCACGTCAATATGACATCAATCCTGATGTGTTAAGAGTGTGTAAAGATGTATGGTTTAGTCATACTACGTCGATTATTGGTTGTTAATTATTTAGCTTTAACTCCACAAGATGTGTAGACCTATGAATGGGGTATTCATCTTTAAACATCTATAAATCTTAACCGTTAACTTAAACATACCAATAGCCGACAGCTATGGTTACGCTTCTTTGATTGACCGATAGATAGATTACGGTTAATTTTGTCCTATAACCGATAGCTTCATGTTCATATGTTTGTTTAGTCATAACCGATTTATCCCTAAGTTAGAAGATCAGTTTTTAAAAGCTTAAGAACAAAAGTATGGAGGAAAATAAATGTTAGTTAAGGATATCCATGTCTAGGTATATTAAGCTTTTAAGATTTTAAGTCAAGCTTTAGGGATTGGTTTATTCAATAACCATGAAATTACTAATTGGACATTTCATCCAAATTAAACTATGGGGATTAGTAGGTTCATGTTATCCTGATCATGTGGCCTAGTGGTAAAAGGGCCGGTTCTCTCTTTGGGGGAGCGGGTTCGATTCCCACGGGAGGCATTTGATGGATACCCCCACCCTTGTGGTGGGGTAGGTGGTTGGGAAGTGATGGAGAGACCCTTGACCCTTTTGGTCATGGGTTCGACTCCTGATCCCTCCAGGTTTTACCGGTTCACTACCGTCGTGCCTTCGGGCGGGTTTGTGGGCGGGTTTTCCCTGGAACAGGAGACGGGTGGGCCGTCTGGGGCCCCTTTCGGCCATTGGGGGCCGCGTACAGAGTACCCGACAATACTTTAGTTGATCGTTCAAAAAAAAGTAGGTTCATGTTCGTTGAAATGATTATTTATGACCATTTAATGTGAAACTTGAAGAATGTAATCAGTCTTTGGTTACTGCAATGTTCATTGCTATTCATTTTTAATTAAACCTGTTTGGTTTATTGATCCCAAATCGAGATCTTGGGCGAAATATTATATTGACACTTGGCTTATAAAAGGAGGGGCTGCATTGAAAGAAAATAAAATCAGTTAATGGGTTGGTTTTCGGAACACTTAACAAAGTTGGTTTTATGCTTTGCAAGTTAACAAAAAAAATAGCCCTAGTTAATTATTCCGTTATTAACCAACCACCAAATTGACCGATTGCCCAAATCAACTAACTACCAAACTGTCCGAGTGCCCACATCTAGTTTATGGTTGATTTTACACATCAGTAGGTGCAGTGTACCGTTTCTTATATAATACTAAAGGAGCAAATTTCAATGCGGTGATAACGCCCGAAGAAAGACTGAACACGGAGTTTAACCCCAACTGTGCTTTGGCGTTCAATGAATTTATTGATGATAATGGGCTTTTCGAGTACCGATGGGTGGACGTAAATTTACTCGAGTTGCTGGTTCAGGAAAACAAACTCAGCAAAATAGATAGAATACTGATGTCCCACGATTTCTGGGACCGGTGGCCAAATGCTTCTGTCATGGCATTGCCATCTCTTGTCTTGTCTCGGACCATAGTCCAGTGGTCTTGGATACCGAGGCCGTAAACTCTGGGCCATCCCCTTTCCGATTTTACAATTCTCTTTTGGCGAAGCCCGGCTTGGATGTGGTGGTTGAATCGGCTTTGGCTGACTTCGAGTTTGATGGTCCCCCCGATTTGGCGTTTGCCAATAAGCTAAAGAGGATTAAATCTGTGTTGAAACAATGGGTAAATCAACAAAGGGATGCTACAGTTATGGTGAAAAAGGAGACTCAGAGGAAAATAGAAGACTGGGATAGAATTATGGAGGAAATGTTATCCGATTTGGAACTTAATGACTGGGCTGAGAGCAAGTTAAAGCTGGATGAACTTAATTCTGAAGTGGCACAAGACCTGAAGCAAAAAGCCCGAGTTAAGTGGACTCTTGAAGGTGATGAAAACAGTTCGTTCTTTCACGGGATGATTAACCACAACTTGGTCTCTAACCGGGTGAATGGCATTCTGGATGGGGACGATTGGGTGACGGATCCAACGAGAATTAAGGCTTTGGCTAGAAGATTCTTCGCCTTCAAGTTTCGTGAACCAATGGCTGCACGTCCCTCTTTCACTTGTTCGAACATCAACTGGCTTTCGGAGACGGAAGCTGAATTTCTGGTTAACCCCTTTTCTGAACAGGAAGTGAAGATTGCGATCTGGGAATGTGGGAGTGATAAGGCTCCAGGCCCGGATGGTTTCTCGTTCGGATTCATCAAGCACTTCTGGGATAGATTAAAAGCGGACATCATGGCATTCATGGCAGCCTTCTATGAAAATGGGTTCATTAATAGGGGGTGCGCATCATCCTTTCTTGCCCTCATTGCTAAAGGGGTGGACCCGATTACATTTAATGACTATAGGCCCATTAGTCTTATTGGTTGCATATCCAAAATTATTTCAAAAGTCCTCGCCAACCGGTTGAAAGTAGTGACCGGGTCTATTGTTTCTGAAAACCAGTCTGGGTTCCTGGCCGATCGTAATATACTCGATGGACCGCTCGTGGTAAACGAAATTATCTCTTGGGCCAAAAAAATCTCAGTATAAAGGTTACGTGTTGAAGATTGACCTGGAAAAGGCCTATGATTCCATTAGCTGGGGGTTCATTATATTGGTACTTCAACAAGTGGGTTTTCCAGAGAGATGGGTTATGTGGATTAAAGGGGTTTTGGAGTCCGCAAGAGCGTCTGTCTTGATTAACGGGTCACCGACGTGGGAGTTTCAGTGCTATAGGGGGGTTCGTCAAGGTGACCCGTTATCTCCATTTATCTTTATCATCGCCATGGAAGCCTTAACATGCTTTGTACGCAAGGAGTCTGAAGTGGGTCTGATCAGGGGTGTTCGGCTTCCAAATGATGGGCCAATAATATCTCATCTTATGTACGCAGATCATATAATATTTTTGGGTAAGTGGGCTGACAATAACCTGAAGAATATTATGCGGCTGTTGAGGTGTTTTTAGCTCATCTCTGGGCTCAAACTGAATAACCACAAAACGTTCCTCTTTGGCATCGGCACAAGTGCTAATGAGGTTGACAGCTGCGCAGGAAGAATCGGCTGCAATCCAGGCGTCTTTCCGTGTGTATACCTGGGGCTGCCAATGGGTATAAACATGAACCGTATCAACGCCTGGAGCAGTGTTGTTGAATGCTTTAAAAAGAGGCTATCAAGCTGGAGGGCTAAGAAACTATCCTTTGGTGGTCGATATGTTTTACTGAAGGCTGTTCTGAATAGTCTGCCACTATACTTCTTTTCTATGTTCAAAGCCCCGAAAGGAGTACTAGAAAAATTGGAGTCCATTAGGAGGCGTTTCTTTTGGGGTGGATGTGAAGACAAGTCAAAGACCAACTGGGTCGCGTGGGAGAGAGTTATCGGACCAGAGGAGAAAGGGGGTCTAAGGTTTGGGTCTTTAAAGACTATGAATGACAGCTTACTTTTAAAATGGTGGTGGAAATTTAAACATGAAAAACAGGCCTTATGGCATCGGACAATACGTGCAATACATCATTGTCCAAACACTTGGTCCTACGTCCCAATTAGAGCAGGAGTGCCGGGTCCTTGGGCTGCTATAAACAAGCTGGAACGGGAATTGGAATCAAAACATCGACATCAGATCCATAATTAAACGGAAGCTCGGAAACGGTGAAGATATCCGATTCTGGATTGATTTGTGGATAGGCGAAAGTCCACTCATGTGTTCCTACCCTAACCTGTTTGCGCTTGAGAAATCAAAGAATGTGTCGGTTTCGCGCTGACTTCAAGGTTGGGATTGGAAACGGCAGGTGTGTGGGGCCCTGGAATTGCAACAATTGCGGGAGTGTTCGGATCTGATTGCTGCGGTGTCAGTGGGTTTGCAACGGGATGAATGGATTTGGTCGGCTGCGAAAGATGGCCTGTTTTCGGTCTCTGAATGCAGGAAATTTTTGTGCAGTAATGCGGTACCTTTCTACCCGTTCGATTGGGTCAAGGGCGTACCCAGGAAAGTGTGTATTTTCGGATGGAGGTTGATGCAAGATAGACTGCCAACTATGTGCGGTTTGAAGAGGCGTAACATCTTAAATGGACAGCCGACTTGCAGGTTATGCGGGGAAGGGGACGAGGACGCTGACCATCTGTTCTGTTCATGCTTGGTGGTCTCTGTTGTCTGGCAGAAGATCAGTTCGTGGCTCCGGATCCCTCCCATCTTCGCGTTCAGTAGCAAAGATTTGTTGGAAACGTACAGGTTTGTTGATGGCTCTATGGAAAAGAAACATTTTGTCAGGTTGATTATCTTGGCAGCTTGCTGGATTGTATGGAAAACCCGAAACGATTTGATCTTTAGTGGCAAAAGAGCAAACGTCTCAGGCATCTTCAGAGAAATTCAAGCTACCTCCTTTATGTGGGTGAAACACAAGGCGAAGCAAACAACTTGGACGTGGGATAATTGGGTAGTGTTTAATAGACCTATAACTTGAATTGGCGTTTATATGTATTGGGTGGATTGGTGAGTGTAGGTTGATATTAGCACCTTGCTTGTATCAACCATATATATAACGTTTTAGTGATGAATGAAATGAAATTTGCCAATAAAAAAAATAATAATAATAAACTCAGTTGGTGCATGTGACCATTTCCTAAAATACTAAAGGAGCAAATCATAAACAGAAGGAATAATATAGAGTTTTTAAAAAGAATGAATAATATAGAATAATAAACAGTTGGGAAAAAAAAATTGGGGTCGTCGTTCCTTGATAAGACATTCATGCGGTTTCAAACAGACATCAAGCATACAAATTGTTGGTTTAAAATCATGAATTGTAGAATCTGTTTGGAAACAAAAAAGGCAATTAATTAAAAATAATTTATGCAAAATCATAAGCAAACACAAATGTCTCATCTTTCGATACACTGAACTAATTAATGACAAATTATATACAAGCGTTAAAGCTAATCACCAAACTATAAAAAAAAAAAAAACCGAGAGACCTTTTAAGTAAGACCAAGGGCGAAGGTTATATAGGGGCCAGGGGTGGCCCTGGCCCCCCCTGTTTTTTGGCGCATTAGTGGAAATTTGCGATTTTCGTAGGTAAATTGAGTCCAGGTTGAGTCCGGCCCCCGCCGATTTGCCACTACCGACCGAAAAAAATTGACTCCGGCCCCCACCGATTCGAAAACCAAGCTTCGCCACTGAGTAAGACGCTATAATAAAAACATTAAAATGTATATAGAGTACTATGCATAAAAACAAGTAATAGTTTAACACTATTTTGCAAATACAATAGAAAAAAATCATAATATATTTTGAGATATGTAGAATAATAGTAATAACTAATGTTTTTTTATAAATATATATATATATATATAGGATTTGGTTCAAATGAGAACCTTTCCCCAAATTGAGAACTGAGAGAACCATTCTGGGCCACACATTTCTCTAAGGCAAAAAAAAAAAAAAAAAAAAAATTTTTTTTTTTTTTTTTTTTTTGCAAAAATCGCTGCTTTATATGTAAGAAAATTTTTTTTTTAATTTTTTTTGTATTTTTTTTTCAGTATACACATGTGTATAATTGCATTATACACATATGTATAATGCAATATACACATATGTATAACTGAAATATACACATATGTATAGCTGAAAAATGCTATATACACATATGTATAATTGCTATATACACATATGTATAATTGACATATACACATATGTATAAATGAAAAAAAAAATTCAAAAAAAAAAAATTTTTTTTTCCTTGCATAAAAATGTGCGATTAAAGCAAAAAAAATATATATATATATATATATATATTTTTTTTGCCTTTATATGAAATGTGTGGCCCAGAATGGTTCTCTCAGTTCTCAAATAGGGGTTGGTTCTCTTAGGATCCCTACCCTATATATATTTATAACAAACTAAGACAATAAAAGTGAAAAACAATTAGAATATACGGTGTGATCATACCCCTGTGAGTGTGTGTGTGGTGGGGGCATGGAACAATAAGTGGAATCCACCTCATGATCATTGGGGCATGGAACAAGAACGGCGGGGTGATGGTGGGTTGGACATGGGTCTCTGATAGTGCCAGCTCACGATTTTTGATTTGTTTTTTTCATTTGTCTTTCTTAGTAAACAAACCAATAAATTAAATAAAAGCCACCAATATTGTATTACTAAAATGAAAAACATTACCTAAAAAACATAACTTTAACATGCATATAATTAACAACTAAGCATTAAATTAAATATAGTCGGGTCTTAACATTTGCCACAACGAAACATACTCAAAGTCCTCACCGAACTCAAAAGTGCACTTGACTTGAGTAACTTCAATTGAAACTTTTTCGGACTGTTGGGTCTTTGTCCATGGTTGCTTTAAACATCGTATCAAAGGTTTCACATTTAGATTTGATGTCCAACCACTTGATATGGGTGAAAAAAACTATCTTTAAGAAGTCAGGGCTTTTTTGTTTTGGCTTTTGACTTTTAGAATACAAATTAAAGATCTATCCACCCACCCTTTCCATTCATTACAACTCATCTGCACTTTTTGGTCACTTACATAATTAAGCTAAGCCAAAACATTTTAAAAAACAAACTTATTAACTTATTGACTTTTCTCATTACAAAAGCTAATACAACACTTAAAAAAACGCATTTTAAAAAGTCATAAGTCAATAAACATTTTTCCCAAACACTTAAAAGATATCACGAAATTCATAAAACCTGCAAACAAATCCAAGTTTTCTTCAAGCTCTTTTGGGATTTTTGCAGGTGTTTGTGGTGCAGTAGTAGCTGTTGGTGCAGAAGTAATACCCAACAAAACAGAGTTGACTGGGTTAGTTGATGAACTAGGTGCAAAAAGTAGAAGATATTAGAATCGATTGCATTGTTGTAGCTTGCAGTGTGGGGTATAGTAACGCTGCTTGTCATCTAGGTCATATGATTTGATCAAAGAGATGACCTTAGACAAGGTTAGTCTTGCCAAATCTTTGGTTCGATTGATCAGTGTGACATTAGAATCCCTGTTCCATTGTAGAGTGTTAAGCAACTTCTTGTTCATCACTGAATTGTCTAGCACCATGTCCTTCGCCTTCATTTCACTGATTAGAGCAACAAAATGTTGAATTTGAATTTCCAACGATTCACCTGGAACATGATTAAACACATTAAACTTCTGTCTAAGCATCTCTAGTCTACTTTCTTTCATTTCTTCATTACTTTCATACAGGTTCTCGAGTGCTTCCCAAAGTTCTTTCTCTTGATCAGTGTGACATTAGAATCCCAGTTCCATTGTAGAGTGTTAAGCAGCTTCTTGTACATCACTGAGTTGTCTAGCACCATGTCATTTGCCTTCATTTCACTTATTAGAGCAACAAAACGTTGAATTTGAATTTCCAACGATTCACCTGGAACATGATTAAACACATTAAACTTTTGTCTAAGCATCTCTTGTCAACTTTCTTTCATTTCTTCATTGCCTTCATACAGTTTCTCGAGTGCTTCCCAAAGTTCTTTGGCAGTTTTAGTATCACGCACTCCAATAGATACTTCAGGTGAGAGTCCCTGATGAAGCTAAGCAGTTGCTCTTTCATCAACATTGACCTTCTCATTGTCTTCATCATAGTACATTTTCTTCGGCTTAATAACAGTAGCCCCTGTGGCTTCATTGACTGCATAAGTAATTACACACGGACCGTTCAGAATAGACCGCATGGTCTTTGGGTCCTTAATCTTCATCACTTGTATAAAACGAAATTTCACTAAGAATAAGACATTCTGAGTTTTAGCACCGGTTTTTTCACATGAGTTCTTATCACCGATTCCAATGCCTTGTTCATTTGAGCAGTTACAAGCAGCTGTTTAGTGTTTAGTCAATTTAAGTTACCTTGATCTATAATTTGATCCATTTCTGAAAACAAAGCTTCAAATTATTAGAAAATTTTGATTTAAATTTAACAGTCCAATAAGTCCAGTAGCAATCCAATGTTTGGTCCAATTCAAGTCCACAATGTTCAGTTCAGAAACAGTTTAATGATTCAGAAACAGCTTATAGATTGGAAACTGAATTTAGGTCGGAAACAGTTATAGGGTCTGAAACTATTTATGGGCTGAAACAGTTATAGGGTCGGAAACAAGCGTCCAGTTGGAAACAACTTTGTTGATCCGGAAATAGTAGTGCAGTTCAGAAACAACTTTCACCCTGAAACAAGTCAATTGGAAACATTGTGTGGACTTCGGAAACACCTTGGGTCGGACACAAACTTCGAAAACTTTCAAGATGCTCTGGAAACACAATTTTTGGAAACATGTTCAATCGAGAACACTTTTGTACTTCAAAAATCCTGCACACAATAATATCCAAATCCCACAAAAATAGGAACTAATTTGTTTTTTTTTAAATTTTCAATCTTTCCGAAATTAATTTGACCAATCAATACCATGAATTTTGCTCTTAATTAAAATTTCAATGACAACCTTTCCGAAATTTCGGAAACACTTAATCCTTTTCCAAAAACAGATCATACACGGTTCCTTTTTTTACAAAAATACTGATCGAGATTGATGATGGACACGAATAAAAAACACAACAGAAAGTATGTTTTGATTAATTCCCTTGACCCGGAAACACCCCTTTTAACAATGAAACCTGCATAGAACTTATTAGTACTGAATAAAACATAACTAAATAAATCAAAACAAAATAAAAAACATGAAGAAACCAGAAAACAACCTTTTCTTCAATTTTCTTAGCAAAAACTTCTTAGAACTCTTCGTTTTGATACCAAACCAAGCCTTCGAAAGACTTCTTAGGCTCTGATACCAATTGTAAGTCCAAGATATTCTTTAAGTGATATCAAACAATACAATAATTAAAGGGGGAAACAATGATTGTATGTAAGAACAAAGAAGAGAATCGAAAGTTTAATGATATTATTGAACCGACACACAAAGTGCACACGACTTCCAGGAGTCGTCTGGTACACAATGCTTTAGCCAAATACAAGAGAGCAAAACACAATCAACTAGCAACCCTCAAAAGACCTAGGAACCCCCTATTTATAATTTATAGTTAACATAGGGTGGTTCTAGTACATGTGCCTAATAGGCCGAATCCCACTAACCAACTAACTAATACGAGCCCAAAAGAGTTATGGACCAAGATAAACGTCAACCTCTAATTACATAGCACAACAATAACCTAAAAAAGTAAAAAAAAAAAGTAAAAAAGTAAAAAGACTAAAATGTTTATCTAGTCTTACTCTTTCGAAAAAAATAAAAAAAAATGGCTTTTATTATGTCATGTCTAATGCACATGTGTATTTCACTGTTAAATATATACAACATGTACCGTATGGACATATGCATTTCACTATTAAATCACATTAATAAATAAATTGTCAATTACCATAATTAAATGATTATTAAATGGATGCGATATGAGATATAACGAGGCACAAATTTTATTCAATGATAATTAAATAAACGCGAAGTCAGATATAAAAATACACTCGAACTCATCAATTGTTTAGTCTTGCATATTATCACATAAATTGAAAATAAGACACGTGTGTAAGACAACAAACATGAATAAACTTACTAGAAATGGTTATGTGATTTAGTATTCAAACCTTTTTTTATTACATATACAAACGTGTACTACATGGACATGTGAATTTCACTATTATAGTTAGTTTTTTTTAGGGTTTAATTTTTAGGTGTGGTAGGATGGGGGTTAGGTTTTTGGGAGGATGGGGTGGGGGTTTAGATTTTTGGGGGTGGGGGTTTAGATGCACATGTGCATCTCATCAGGGGGAGTGGGTTAGGTTTTTTGGTGCAGGTGTGGTGGGTTTAGGTTTTTAGGGGGTGGAGTTGGGGTTTTTATGTTTTTTTTATTTGTGTTTACACCAGTTCTCGAGTTCTCTTCCAAAAACTAGTTCTAGCATGATCCTTACCCTATATATGTGGGTGTGTGTTAGCAAATTTTTGTACGTAGTTCGACTCATTTTATAGATATTTCTAGTTTTGACCCATTTGGTATACATATGTTTGGTAAATGCTTATAGTTTTGACCCATTTGGTATATATATGTTTGTTAGCTAGTACGCCAATTTGATTGGTGTGGGTATTATTGTTGGAACATGTCACACCCCGCCTAGGCGGAAGCACGCCTTGAAAGGTTTCAAGCATAAGAGTCAAGCAAGCATCAAATTCATAAATTTAGATATATTAAAAGACAACAATGTATAACATTTCAAAAGAAAATATTGTCTTGAAAACCATAACTCCAAATGATATTGTTCTAAAATCATTCAAACAAAAGATCGGTTCAAATATCCCATGATGCAAGTGGGCAACTCTCCAAGTCCCATGCTCCATGTTTAATTGCCTGAAAAACATGCAAATATAATATGTCAACAAAAAAGTTGGTGAGCTCACGGGTTTTGTTGTATATGTAAGCCATGGCAGACTGGACCATTGCCTAGCTAAGACAATGATCGTTATGTGATTGACATGAGCCGGTAACCAAACCTTGACGTGTTGTGCCTCGCCCATTGTACACTAAAGACAATGAATACATGTGAAATACAAGAACTCTTTTGATAACTGCAATCCGGTTAGAGAGACTAACCAAGCCTTAACACCCTGAGTCCCTGTGGTTTGGTTTGCTAACACTTTACGTCCCTCAAGCTAACGTCCGTCTCTCTGCCGTTACATCACCCTCACGTGCAGCTCACGTGAGGGGTAATATGGTCATTTCAACTCGAAAATGGAGGGCATTTTGGTCATTTCACCCGTAGAAAAAATGAACGTTATAATTTGAAGAAGAATGCTTCTTCTTCCCCAAATCCACTTCAAAACCCTAATTTGAAATCCAATGTTTTACTGCAATTCGAGATCAACAATGTCCAATTGCAGGTCAAATTATCATCTACGAAATGAAATATGGAGTGACGTTCCTCCAATTTGCAGATTTGTGGCTTAAACATACGAAACACAGGAAGTGAAACTGGATTGATGTTCATGAACTGAAACTGGATTGATGTTCATGAAGTGAAACTGGATTGATTTTCATGAACTCAAAGCATTCATGAAACAAACCTATAATCATACTGACCCATTTGACTTAAATAAGTCAAACCATTCATGAAAGTAACCATGATCATTCAAGATGCACAAGTGACCCATTTGACAACTATATACAAACTGCATTGACTAACAAACTACATTATGACCCTGTAATAAATTTGAATTGGAATTGACCCTGGAATGCATACACCTGCATTGACAACCATGAACAAAGTATAACAAAATATGAACAAGTGACCCATGAGTGATTCACTAACCTTGACCCATTTGACATTATGACCCTGCACTACCTTAACCATGACTGCATTGACTAGCAAACTGCATTGACATGTTCATTAACCTTGACCCATTTGACATTATGACCCTGCACTACCTTAACCATGACTGCATTGACTAACCTTGACCCATTTGACATTATGACCCTGCATTGACTACCTTAACCATGACTGCATTGACTAACCTTGACAAGTGACCCATGAGTGATTCACTAACCTTGACCCATTTGACATTATGACCCTGCACAAACCATTAACATAAGCTGCACAAACCCTGACTCTGACCCATTAACAACCTGCTCAAACCAAAATACACTGACCCATTAACAACCTGCTCAAACCAAAATACCCTGACCCATTAACAACCTGCTCAAACCAAAATACCCTGACCCATTCAACCTGCAGTGAATGACCAACATACCCTGACCCATTAACAACCTGCACAAACCATCATCCATTAAACATCATCCATAACATTAAACAAACTGACCCATTAACATTCATTCATCCATAACCTATGATCAAACTGACCCATTAACAGTGAATGATCCAACATCATCAATAACTGCATTTGACATGTTCACTAACCATATGACTCATTCACAATAATATTAACATACATTCATCCACAATAACGATAACATTAACATTAACATTCATTCATCCATTATATTCATTTCATTACCAAAATATTCATTACATAATATTCATTCTTCATCTACATCAAAACATGACTTTTAATGAGGTTGATTACAAAAAACATCAACCAAACCTTAAACCATCACGGCACAACCACCAAAAAACATCCAAGATCATAACAAACCCTTGACCTGCACATACCCTACACATTCACATATCCTAGACCTACTTCATAAGATAATACATCACACAAAACATCAAAACAAACTCTAGAGCGACTTTCAGCATCTTGTTTTCAATCTGTGTTTTCTGCAACCCTCGATCAGCTTCTGATTTCATGGCACACATTCTTCTGACATTGTCTTCATGGTTTCGTATGGTGGCCAACAGAGCAGGTATCAACACAATCGGGTTTGTACAAGTAGGGGGGTCCATCCAGTCAACGAAACCACAACCTGCAGTGCAACGATGGTACCTACGTCCTGGATTCTCATTCGTCCATGAAATTCTGAGGTCTATTGGTGCTCCACACCTGCACATCACCATTGTTGTTTGGATTGAAGGTTGAGAGTGATTGTTTGATGAAGAACGATTGAATGTGAAGTTATGGTTGATGATTAGGGGGTTAAATAGCGAGGGAAAGTTAATTACACAGATATTTTGGTTTAGATATTTTTTAGTCTACGGGTGAAATGACCAAAATGCCCTTCATTTTCGAGTTGAAATGACCATATTACCCTCACGTGAGCTGCACGTGAGGGTGATGTAACGGCAGAGAGACGGACGTTAGCTTGAGGGACTTAAAGTGTTAGCAAACCAAACCACAAGGACTCAGGGTGTTAAGGCTGGGTTGAACCTGTTAGTTTAGGCAAACCACAGGGACGAAAACTGCAATTTTCTCTATCTAATGTCTAATCAAGAGTTTGTACGTGCTAGTGTCTGATTGTAACCAAATCATACACTATATAACCCACTTAACCTTGTGACTATGATTTTGAGAGTTTGATGTAGTTTTGAGTAATTACAATCTATTAATAGACCATTGCATTTAAACATTGATTTTGCCCTTTTGTAATTCATGGTTCTTGCCATGGTATTTTGGTCATTTGTCACGTAACAGTACGTGTCCTTCTTGCTGCCTAGAGCAATATGGTGTTTGAGTGTGATTGGACCTTTATTCCTATGATGACACGTATTTCAACCTCATCTTCTCCTTCTCTCTCCATCATACATAGCATTCTCCTTTTCTCTCACCATCTTTTCCACCAACCTTTGACGACCACAACCCAATTTGTCGCTATACAGTTGGTGGGTCTTGCAAACGGCTACCATTTTCTAGGGTTTCACGTAGATCGTCTTCTTTGCGGTGGTGTTTGCTTCTTCACGGGTAGCCCAGTTTTGTGATGTTTAATTCTTATATATATTCTTATGTCTTGCTAATCTTTTCTCGTTTGCCTTTATCATCAGTAACAAAGTTGCTCGAATCGGTAGAGAATATAGGTATTTCTTATTAAGTTTTAACATTGTTATCTGCTTTATGTTCTTGAACCTCTTTTAAATGCATTCTTTAATTCTTATATATATTCTTTGTGTTATAGTGTTGTTTTTTGTGGAAGATTCTTCGGTGTGAGGAACGGTGGTTGTATTTCGTGAAAAAAGGGTTGTAGTAGCTCTATCGGCAATGACCACAACTGACGTATGAGGTATAAAACTGTAAATTTAAACCATACTCGAAAGCTTGGGTGTATTGATAAGTCATATAATATGGTATTTCAATAAAAAATTTCCTTGCTTAAAGCTGAGGAATCCTGGGTTTCTAAATGAATGCTTGAATCCAAATGGGTATCTTATGATTCGTGAAAAAGATGAATCTTGAACAAGGAAATGAAAAAAGCCCTAAAATTTACTCCATAAAAATGCAAAATGGTGAGCAAAAGAGGAAAACGAAAAAGAAAGATGAAAAGGGTATTTCACTGGTTTGAGATTTTTGTATGTGTTATCTGTTTCTTGATTAAGTGGATTAGAAAGGGTAGATAATAAACAAATGGTTTGATATCTGATTGTGTGGGATGACGTATAGGGGAGGCATTTGAGTTGTGAGCTGTGTGGTTGATTTAGAGGATTTGATGCATTTTAAATGGGACTTGCAACCTTTTTCAACATTTAATACAAGGTAACTAAAACTGCTTTGATCGAAACACATTTCCAAATTTGTTTGATATCTGATTTTAGTTCTTTTTCAATTATTATTGTTTATTAGACAGTTTGCCGATAAGTTGTTATTTTTTTATACTTCTGTTGTTGATAACATTGATGTGGGATGGATTTTTGTGTGTGTTATATAGGATATTTAATCTTGAAGTAAATTGGTGAATCTGAGTCAACAAACAAAGAAAGGAAGACTTGATTCAATGGCTGCTATCTCTTATGCTTTGGATACTGCAAGGTATATCATCTCTCATAACTATTATCCTTTCTTTTTCCATTTTCACTACATGAAAGAATAGTTGTCTGCGACTTAGGTAACATCCTTTATCTCGAATTGTTGTCTTTGGTTTACTGGGTATGAGGTTTCAATTGCTGCCTTTGATTAGCATAATACAAAATAAATATGTTTTTGTTTACATAGTATTAACTCATAATGCTTTGGATTCTTATAGATGAGTAGGTAAAATTGATGGTTGTTGATTAGTGTTTTACTTTAATACCACATCACGCATATTTTGTACTTCCACACACGATTCGTTGTTGATCAATCGTTTGATAATAATACCAAAATATAAATAAGTAAATCTATGATACTTAATTACTTATATCTTGGTAGTGTCCCTAACTTGCTGGTATAAAAGGGCAGGATGTAGAGCACGAGTCGGGTTATGAGCTCTTGGCTGGATGGTTTCGTTTATTTCCTTGCCAGCTTCATCATTTAGACAGTTTTTGATTTGTTCAACGGTGAGTATATGTTGTCTCTCTGCTGCCTATTTTTTATGTTAATATTTCAATTTGGGTTTCCTTCAAAGTTCATTCATCGCTTTCAGTTGTGTCTACCTTTTATTTCTATCTTTATATCTATTCAATTATATGGTTGGATAAACATGATTGGATGCCAATATTTGGTAACATAAATTGTCAAACACACAGTAAAAGTTCAATATAATGCATCCTCCACTAGGTTTTTATATTCATATATAGTTATTTTGATTGATTAATTAAATCATGAATCTATAGTACTACCTACAGATTGATTAATTATCAATCAGACTTACTTGCTTACTTTCATACATTCGATGGTTTATGTGTCTGATTGTTTTCGTTGTTCCGGAATGTTAGTGTCTATGATGATGAAACTGTGTGCAGGTGCAAATTAAGGCAACCCATGTACGTTTATCTGAGCTTTTATTTGATTTTGTGATTAACAATTTTTTTAAGATTTGTATTAGAAGATTTGGGAAAGCAGTTGAATTTGATGCGGTAAATATTAAAATAGATCCAAGATGTAATAAGATTGTTTAAAGGCGGGTAAAGGTATTATATATTGTATATTCATATTAGTAACCGTATTTTGTGAAAATTGCTCTAATCGAAAATTGTTGTAACCCCTCTCAGTTTCGCTACGGATTCTCCAACGGCAAAAATAACTGCCCAGTGCCTGTTAGTCGGATTTCAATAGAGGTGGTGGTATTGCATTGGACACCGCGATCATTGTTGCTTACACTAATGCAACAGCCACCGAAGTTTCTATCACAGTTGTCGCTGCAGCCGCAGCGTCGCTACATCCAGTACCGATGATGTCTTGAATGTTCAATTTAGCATTCTCATGTTACAGCCAATCGTCATCAACCATAGCATGTGTAAGTTTTCTGCATTATGCTTAATAAAAGCACTACTTAAGAGTTTTTTAGTTTGATACAGAATTGTAGTTCAAAGTCCAGTCCATAGTCACAGGAAACGTGACACCCCCCACGAACCACGATCCGGATCGCACGTACCGGAAACGGGTACAAAAGCGACCGGAACGCCATAGGAACGCGATCCAGATCGGAAAATTGGGGCGTTTCCGATTTTCAACAAATTCGAATATAATCTCTAAAATACACCTATCCGATTGATGAATTCAGTGTTTGAGAACGATCTGATACGCGTAACAGAACTAAGTAGGCCGATTCAAAGGGGAAAGAAGGAAGATGTTCTTGGACCTTCTCTGAAAGAACTGTATATCTTAGACAGAAGAGGAAGAAGAAACAATAGAGAAATAGCGGCAGAATCTTTTGACTTCTTTTCTTTATGTATTAGGGTTGAACAATAGTTACAATAAAGTCCCTAACAAAATACAACACTAACCCTTTTAACCCTTCTTTTCTAATCATTTTTAAAGATGAATTATACTATAGAACAAGAACATTTAACCCTCAAATATTCTTTTTTACAATTTTGGATACCCCTTTATCTTTCAAAAGTTAACATTTATTTCCTAAACCTGTAAATATTTAGATAAAAATCTAAAATTGTTTTTTTATATGATACGATGTACCAGATTATATGGTACACCGTACCACGTACCGGATTGGCGTTCCGAATGAGCCTACCCCCCCTCGTACCGAATTTTACAAATGCACGACTCGCGTACCCGTTTTCGTACCGCGTACCGGAACGTACCGCGTTCCATGTGACTATGGTCCAGTCATGTCGATTTAATGTAATATAATTTCTCAAAAGTTCAGGTCATTGTTAAAGAAAACTGCAACATGCCAACATCTTTTGGTATTGGTGTTATGCTTCATAGCAAGCATACTTTAAAAATCAATGCTGCACATGGAATAGGGTACAAAGATGTTGCAAGGCTATCATCAACCACACCTATTACAAGGAAGAAAAAAATACAAGAAACTACAACTACCCTATAGCTGTTCTTTCTTCCTTCCCGGGGGTTAAGAGAAATAACTGAGACTATGAGGGTATTTTCGAATATAAATCCTAACATGAGCATAAAACAGTAGGTACACCATCCTTGATTGTTTGTTACATGGCTGTTTTTTTCCCACTCTTTTCAAGAGCCTAATTTGCAACTTATACGTTTGATTAAATATGCAGATGTTTTATACTTTTTATATTACTGTAACTTTTTCATTAAATAGGCAGACATATTATTGGTAAGAAATCTTTTGCTTTTTATGTGACTATGTACCATTGCTTTAGGACTTAGTTTTGAGAAGAAGCTGATGAACTATACCCTTGATTAAATAAGCAAATGTTTTCATGAACTGTATTACCAATATGTTTCACATCCTTCCATTAACCAAATGCTAATGTTTTTTTTTTCCAGGTATTCTCCCTTTTAGATACACATCGATGTTCTCATGTACTTCTTAAAGTAATAGAATTTTGGAAATGTAGCTGGGAATCCAAGCAGGGGTGAATTTTCAAACTTAGGAAAATTTACAACTTTGTGTAGCACTTCAAGTAAATGTAGCATAAGATGATTTTTGCTTAATATTAATGTCTCTTCTAAAACCTTTGTTTAGGCTATTGGTACCATCGAAAACAACAACGATATTCACTTTTATGATTTCCATGGGCAATTATTTTTCCAGATTTTTTTTATTACCAAGGCTATCATTGTCGCACTGGTATCCTAATAAACCAAAATGATAATACATACGCGCGGCAACGCGTGCGGGAACCTTACTAGTTTTCTTAATTGACAAAATTGGAGAGAGCCTACTCCATAGCGTTTGTGTGTTGTTATCGGCTTTGGTTTATATAGTTGGCATTTTAACACGTAAGTGGTTTTAGGGCTACCATTCTCATCCTAAAACTCCAACCCCAGCCTCCGCTACTCTCAGAGGCTGAAACCAGTGCGTATAATCAGAATTGGCCCAATCATCAAATGACATCTTGTTGCGGATTTGCTTACGCGGTGGCTTTAAGATCTAATGATCGTGGAACCCCTATTCGGGCTGATATCTTAGCTTTTAGAACTGTAGCAAAGTATTAAGACTAAGGAAAGACAGAGTAAGAGGTTAGGATGGAACCTGAAGAAAACCCAATGAAACAATAAAACCAGAAAAGTTTAAGAAAAAATAAATATATGAAGATGCTAATATCATTCGGGTGTACGTGCATGGGAAAATAATTCACATTAGTGTTTCTTTGGCCTACATTTTCGTTAACTCGAAGTCTTCTCTATGTGCTGCAAAGACGGCTTAACTATTTTAGAGGCCCTAAGCAAAAAAGAAAAAAAAGGCCATTTCACATTTCTTTATTATAAACCCTCAATTTTTTTAGTTTGACAATCTTTTGTGGTTGTTGGGGGTTAATAACCAAGGGGCTGTTTGGTAGTCTCTTAATGAGGCTTTTAACCATTCGGTGCTGAATGATTCAGCATTCAGCGCATTTGTTTCAGCCTCTGAATGGAATGGTTAAGGCTGAATCATTAAGACTTGAGATGTTGCTGAATCATTAAGCACTGAATTATTAAGCACTGAACTAGGCTGAACCTTAATGAAACTCTCATACCAATGTAAGACAAGAAAACTAACCATTAAGAGGTCCAACTTAATGATTCAGTACTTAACCATTCAGACCTCTTAACCATTCAGACCTCTTAATGATTCAGCACTTAATCAACCAAAGAGCCCCAAATCTTGTGTGATTCATTTAAACCATCTTTTTTTTTTTTTCCAATTTTTAACAACCAAATTTGTTATTTCTATTTGGCACATTGAATTTAATCACAGAGCACAAGTTTCAGTTAACACCTTATGGCTAAACAAGTATCACCAAAATTAGCACATAATGACTAAACAAGTAGCACCCAAATTACATCTAATTACTTAACAAGTTTCACCCAAAGTATCAGTGATTGTGTTATTGTTGGAAGTAGAAACCGAATTTATGCGAGAATTGCAATTCTCATTTTCATTTGTGAACCAAATGGAACCTTGAAATCTGCCAAGCGATTAGTTATTTTTTCATGTCTGTTGAAAGTTTGGCCTTGGATTTCATAATGCAGTAGACCATTCGGAAGTCAGTGGCTTAAAATATAGGGGAATTGGATTTTAATAACCTGAACTATTTGAAATTGGTCACTGGCACCCCCAACTAAAAAATTGGCCATATATAACCTGAACTATTGACTTATTGGAATCTAACACCCACTAACGGTTAAATCACTAACACCGTTAGTGGGTTCGCTGACATGGCAAGATTTGCTGACGTGGCATGCTAACGTGGCAAGATTTGCTGACGTGTCAATCCACGTGTACACATGTCAGCGTGCCACATCAGCATGCCACGTCAGCAACTTGTGCCACGTCAGCAACCCAGCTAACGGCGTCAGTTAGTTGGGTGCTAGATTCCAATAAGTCAATAGTTCAGGTTATAAATGGCCAATTTTTTAGTTGAGGGTGCCAGTGGCCAATTTCGAATAGTTTGGGTTATTAAAATCCAATTCCCCTAAAATATATGAATGCAAGATATGTAAGTCAATAAAAGCACATATTAAATCTATATAAAAGTATTTTTTTTGTTAGGATTTGAGGCCCATATTTTGGGAGGCCCTAGGCAAAGGCCTAGCTAAACAAGCCGTGGATGGGGTGGTCCACCCCGTGATAGCGTGATGGCCGCGAAACACCGGCCGGCCCAAAAATTCACGGCCGCGATGACTTGATCTCGTGATGTATGTCACGGTCCAAAATTGATTCATTTTCATGGTTTTGACCGTTTTGGCTAAAAAAATCATAATCTCTCTCTCTCTCTCTCTCTCTATATATATATATATATATATATATATATATATATATATATATATATATATATATAGGCTATGTATCCATTAGAAACTTGGTTGAGTTGGAGAATCCTTTGAAACCCATCTTATGGTCACCTTCCTTCCACATCTCCTTTTTTGACATTTACCAAAAGGGTAAGATGGTAACTTCCACCATCTCATTGTTTGACCCCTTTTTAAAACAAAAATCAGACACACATACTACACACACTACCCTCTCTCTCACTCACTCAGACACAAATTACTCTCTCTCACACACACTCCTCTCTCTCTCTCTCTCTATTTTTCTCTCATCTGATCTCACACACACTCCAGATCTGAACCGATGATGTGCAGAACTGGCTTTACAAGAATGATGAACATCCATGAAAGCTAGAACCGGTGATGCGGCGGTGGTGGTTCGACGACGACCACAGAAGAAAGACGACGACGGTGAATGTTGGTGGTTTTTCTTAGATCTTGTTTTTTTATTTTTTATTTTTTAGTTTTTTCTTAGAAACCGGCAAATCCTTTAATCATCATTTATTATATGTAATAATAATTAGTATTATATTATATTATGGTTCTAGTACTTTGTAGATCCATGAATCATCTATTATATGTGATAATAATTAGTTATTATATGTAACTAGTTGTTTTTAATAACCATTCATGGCTGAAAAGAATTACCATATTGTTTCCTATTAGTTGTCGTCAAGTGGAAAAAGATTTATTGTGAAAAATTGTGTTATGAGGTTCACTAGTTCTAGGTCACAACATACGAATATACCTTCGAAGAAGATAATAGAACGAACTTGTGCAAGTTCGTGTGGGCTTCTACAAACATAATTGGGCTTTTGACTGGAAATTAGATAAGCTGTCTTCAAACGAACTTGTTATCCGGACTAGTGAAACAAAATTAGTTAACTTGTTTTCCTTCTTTGTTTTACTAGTTCAACAAAGTGCAATTTTTTTGTTTTTTTATTTTTGTCGTGACTTGTCTAAAACAAATGAATGAGTTTTTGTGGGGTGTTTAACTAAGATTAGAAAGAAAATATTTTTCTTAACATTGGAAGTGTTGCACAGATCTGGTGATGTTGTGGAGTGTTTAACAAATGAATGAGTTTTTTTGTGGAGTGTTGCACAGATCTGGTGATATTGATGATGGTGTTGGATGTTGCAGAGATTCATGTTTTTTTTAATTTGGTTATTAACAAAGGAGTAATTGTGTATCCCGAAGCCCGTTAAAGAGCAAGCCGAATGTCTCATGTTGTGATAGATGAGGTATATTAGCATGTACATGTCCAGAAAAGTTCACTAATCAGCTTGGCGATTTAATTCGACGGGTCATATACCCCCATTCTGCTGCAAATCGCTGCAATATGGGCTGCCTTCTTTGCAAAGGCTAGTGGTGGATCAAAATCGCTGCAATATGGGCTGCATTCTTTGCAAACGCTTATGGTGGATCAACAATATATCGCCCTGTTTTGCTGCACATTCGCTGCAGTCACGTTTCTGCTACAATTCGCTGCATGTTCGCTGCAGCTGTTGGTTTATTTGTTTTTGGATAAGAAGCTTTATTATGAAGAATTAAGGGTGGTTTGGAGTTGAAGATCCTTAAGGAAATTTTCTGCAAAGTAGTTGTTATATTATGGAAAAGTGGAGTCCATAAAGCGCCTAGCCTCTATTAGTTATATTTCAAGTGTACCCGGTTAACTAGTCTCATAGTGTCTTGGTTGGGCGAGTGTAGTTTTTTGTACTCGTTAGGAGAGAGCGTCGTATGTGTATTTTTTTCCTTTTGTCATGGTTTTCTAACCTCTAGTTAGGAAATCCTTGTAAACGCTATGTTTTTTGTTTCGTGTGGAATAAAATTACATCCTTCTCCGTTAAAAAAAAATTGTTTGTACATTGTATGCTTTTAGGAAATCCTTATGGTCCACATGCTTCAATGCAACAAAAAATGTCATTTTTACCTGTATGCTTTTAGAGATATAATTTTTAATACTTGTACCTGTATGCTTTCAGTCATAAGCACCGTCTCGTCAACCCTTTTAATCAATTCATAAGATATCCACATATGTAATAATTGCTATTTGGTAATCTAACATCGTTAGTTACATGCGTAACATCTATCTGATTTTTTGGGTACATATGTCAGTTTTGCTACGTACGTATGTAACTATAATAGAAATGGAACATGTGTCGGTTACATTATTAACTGTTTAAATAGTTACATAAGCACCGTTAACTCGTCAACCCTTTTAATAGGAAATTCAACTATTTCTAATAATAAGAAAATCGAGAATATTTATACTATACAAAGTCAATCTTTAGTAACTACTAAACCAAAATCAAAATTTAAAATTAATGTCACAAATGTACTTTTAAATAGATATTCTTTTTATTAGTAAAAAGATTCATTCAAAAAAATAAAAAAATAAAAACATGTAAAATGATAAACTGTATACTAATTCAATTATTTGTAATAGACGTAAATAGATTTATTATGGAGAAAAAATCAATTTAATTTAAAATCGTTATAGATTTAGCATTCATTGTTATAAATATTACATGTGCCGGTTACATTCCGAACAATATAGGGAGTTACTTATATACCATCAACTTGGTTATCTTACAACCTTAGTTACATGGATAACATTTGCCAAATTTTGCTATGTACGTATGTCAGATTTGCTAGGAACGTATGTAACTATAACAAACATTCCATATTTGCTACTAATTTCTTAGCCAGTTCAACTTTGCAAATTAAATCATAACTAGATGGCGTCCCCGCGCGTTGTGGCGGGGACGGAAATGGTAACGCACACATCCTTAATTTTGAATAGAACTGTGATCCAACCGAACCTGCCTTTTATATTCAACCACATAATAGCAAAAACTAAAGAACATGATAAAAATACACTTTTACATGCTAATTGAATAGGTAGAATCGAAGTAAAGCTAACGATGTAGTAAAAGGCAAAATATAAATCCAAAATATGTTCGACGCGATACATAAAAACTAAAACTTGTTAAAGTAGAACCCGTAGCTTCAATCTTGATACCAAACCTTCTCTCCTTCACTTCTCTAAATCTCAACCAAGGCTGTTGTCGTTATATGTTTCGCGGCCGTCGTATTTTATTCTTGACATAGGGTAACGAAAATTGACCCCTTTACAAAATCACTTGGCTTCCATTAATAAATTAGGTCACAGCGAAGTTTTGTCTACGACTTGGGCCTTGGCAGGCCTGATAGCATGCTTTTGTTCTGTAATCATAAGTATAAATGGGTATAAGTATGGTTTACAACTTACTTAATGTTGGTTATTACTTTCCCAAAAACTAAGAAAATAGTTTTAATGAATCAATGTTGAGCCATGAGAATTAAAAGAATACAAATCGACAAAGGATGCCTTGAATGCTTATTCAACTTACAATGGGAAGTTCTGTTAATACTCAACCCAATACACTATCAACTACGCTAACAATCCATAAGTTGGAAACCTTACCTGAAAAACAAAGGCGTCAACGTCAGCCAAGCTTCACACTGCTCAAGTTACCTGAAAAACAACCAACGAACGTGCGTTATAAAACAAAGCCAATAGTTATGAACAATGCAACATATTCCACTATATCACTCAAAATTGTGTACAACAACAAATCCCTTTCCGAAAGTAAATCTTAGTTGGCTCTGTCGGCCATGGCAGCGATAAGATTATACATGTATTTTTTATCTTCAAAAGCATCTACCTTTTCAAATGAAAAGACTAAACACACCATTGACCTTGGCAGCCACGGTAGCCACCTTTCTCAGCAGGTTTAACAGGGAAGATCTCTTTCTATCAGATCTAAACGAACGCTGGGGACATTAATATGTGATTGAAAATGCACCAGCAAATACACCTACTATATATAACGGACTACACATCTTCAGGGACTAAATCATAATATTATTTGAAATTTAAATGTAGTCAAAGTCTGTTGTAGATAATTATGGGTCATCCATTTATTTCTCCTTGATGTATGCTTCTGTATGTATGTATGTATGTATGTATATATATTCATTGCTGTGAATACAATGAATTATTCAAAGCCAAATATCATCTCTGTTTCTATACTATATACCAGATCTATATTAACTAAGTCTAGCTGTTAAGAATCTATCAAGCGAATTCATCTAGTCATTACCCAAAATAGTCTTCAACATATAAAAAAATGATTATACATATATTTATTACCATGAAAAGCATCGAGCTTTTCAAACGAAGGGACTGAAACAGATATAAGTAAAAAAAAAGTTGTAAAGGTAAAACAATGAAAATCCCAAAAAGACAACCAAACCCTTATTTAAATTAACTTAATAAGATTCATATAAATGAACACCCGTATGAACAAATCTGTTTAAAAGTCAAAAAAGTATGTATAAACAATATATGGGCCATTAACAATCACAAAATCTAAACTAAACATAACAATAACCACAACATATTACAAAAGAAAAACATACTTCTGAAGAGCATAATTAAGATCAGAAGTAGCCTGAACAACTTCCTGAACAGTCGGTGCGCCACCAAACACAAGCCGAGGCATCGGCTCACTGGATTCCATACGGATCTTCAACCCAAACCACTTTGCATAAATCAATCGGTTAAATGACGTTACGGATCTTCAACCCAAACAGAAACATCACTTCGGAGAAACATCACTTCGGCCTCCTTCTTTAACCTCTGAGAGAAACATAGATGGAGAGTTGAGAAATTGAAAGATAGAGAGGTAAAAAAAAAAGAAGAGAAACAGAGAGATAGAGAATGGGGATGACAAACAACAAAAATAGTGTGAGAGAGAAGATGACTTTATTGGTTAGAATTTGAAAAATATAGAGAGATCATGACATGACTTCAAGTCTCCTCTTACTGTCAAGTTAAGAAAAAAAACAAATACCCAAACTACCCTTTTGTATCTTTTAATTTTAAAGGTACAGAATTTTTTAAATAAAAAATGCAAGGTTTAATCTTAACCTTTCATCAATTGTGATCAATGGTTCATATGGAGTTTCATGGGTTTCTCCAACTCAAGGGAGTTTCTATTTTATCTATATCCTATATATATATATACATATATATATATATATATATATGGTTTCTTCTCGCACTTCTCGCACTAAAAGCCTCTTCTGAAAATATCCTAACACTATATATATATATATATATATATATATATATATATATATATATATATATAGGGTATGGTTCTATGGAAAACCTTATATTAGGGTGAAAACCGGGGAAACTCTAACTTTCCGAGCTTTTTAGGGTCTGAAAATTTTAGGGCATGTAATATACATAATTCTAAGCATTTTGAGCCAAAAAAATCAAAAAAGCGCTGAGCGGTTTTTTAAAAAAAAATAATAATAAAGTTTTCAGGTAACACATGTTTCACGAAAATACACACATGATATTTTCCACTAACATGTGTTACCCGAAAACGGTTTTTTTTTTTATAAAAATAACCGCTCGGCTCTTTTTTGATTTTTTGGCTCAAAATGCTTAGAATTATGTATATTACATGCCCAAAAATTTTCAGACCCTAAAAAGCTCGGGAAGTTAGAGTTTCCCCAGTTTTCACCCTAATATAGGGTTTTCCATTTATCCTTATACTATATATATATATATATAATATATATATATATATATATATATATATTTCATTTTAAACCAAAATAAATACCACCAACAATCAAAACATACATTCAACAATCAAACAAAGCAAAAAAAGTATATATATCAAATGGAAGGCCCCTTGTGTCCACTCGACTCGTCGGGTTCTTCAATGGATTTTTTGCAATGGTTTGCGAGGCGGCGCAATGTGAAAATACGGAACACCCAAAGAAAAGAATGGTCCAGCGTAATCGGTGGGGGCAAATGAAGTTTTGATGAACGATTACTTTGTAGAAAACCCAAAGTACAACGACGAGATGTTTAAAAGTCGATTTTGTTTATCAAAGGAATTATTTTTAAAGATTCTCGGGGACATCGAAGCTAAGTTCAAATGGTTTCAAGTAGGGTATGATGCTAGGGGGAAAAAGAGCTTTAAGGTGATACAAAAATGCACATCCACGATTCGTCAACTTGTTACCGGCAACGTTCCTAGCGAATTTGATGAATATTTTAATATGTCAAGTACAATTTCAAGCGAGTCTCTTCACTATTTTTGCAATGCTATTATTGATTTATATGGTAAAGAGTATCTCCGAACACCGACTAGACACGAGATAACACGTTTGTACGCCGCACATGAAGCTAGATGGCATTTTCCCGGTATGGTCGGTAGCATCGATTGTACCCACATCAAATGGAGAAGTTGCCTGACGGCTTTGCGAGGTCAGTTTATGAGAGGTGACCATAAAAAACCAACGATAATGCTCGAAGCCGTTGCGTCGAACGATTTATGGATTTGGCATGCGTACTTTGGTCCCACGGCTCAAACAACGACATCAATGTTCTACATCAATCATTGCTTTTCGATACAGAGATACAAGGAACCGCC
This sequence comes from Ambrosia x helenae, assembly GCA_030844895.1. NCBI lineage: Eukaryota > Viridiplantae > Streptophyta > Magnoliopsida > Asterales > Asteraceae > Ambrosia > Ambrosia x helenae. The sequence goes on along the minus strand of JAUTDX010003934.1, from coordinate 26,312 downwards.
CGGACGTGTCCGTTTATAGTGAATGGACGACAATATAGACGTGACTTCTATCTTGTTGATGGCATCTACCCCGCTTGGTCGGTTTTTGTGAAAGCTTACTCGTTTCCGACAATCGAAAAAGATATATTGTTTAAGAAGCTACAGGAATCTGCGAGAAAAGACGTTGAACGGGCATTTGGTGTATTGAAAGGTAAATGGCACATAATAGATCGTCCGGTGCGTTTGGTTGATCAAGCGAAAATAAGGAGTGTTGTGTACGCGTGTATCATATTGCACAACATGATCATAAAGGAAGAGGGGCGCGCAATATCTCCGGATTACGTTATGGATATGGAGGCACCACCAAACGTTCCCGATGATGTTCTTTTGGAGTTGCGAAATGAACAAACCCACTATCAGCTTCGATTTGATCTAACGGAACACGTGGGTGGTGTAGATATCGAGTTCAAGGACCCTTACCCACCGCTCACTTAATTTTTTTAATTTTTATGTTTTGTATTTAGTGTAATTTTTTTTAATTTAATGTAATGTTTTTTTTATTTAATGTAATGTTTTTATATGTTTAAAAAATTAAAAAGTTTAGTGATAAAATGTGATGAAAAGTGAATACCACCACATGTATTTAGTGATGGAATGTGATAGAATGTGATGAAATGAAGTGGCAGAATCTAATTGGGTGTGATAGTGTGATAAGTGTTATAAAATGGTATGTGCCCTAAAGGAAAAAAAAAAGGGTTAATTAAACAATCAACTAAGAAGAACGATGTGTAAACCACGAATTATATATCATGTCCCCTCATTTCCGGACTGATATCTTACGTTTTATTAATATATACAATTAATCAACGCATCACACTACGTACATCAAATTTCCTTAAAACGTCGACACTGGAGACAATGGCTAAACCATATTTTAAAGGAAACACGATTGTGTAACATCATGCCCTCTCGTCTCCAGCCCAACTGTCTTTCATCTTTGGCCCTTGCGATCCTTCTTCTCCACGTAATTCATTGGGGAGAAGCTTCAAAGCAGAAATGGCAATTGTTTTCATAGGACCAGGTAGACCTTCTATTGCCTTTGTTACCTCTTGTGAAAAATCATAGGCAATCTTCGGACCCCATCGTCCGGTATAATTTAACCATGGCACCATGCTTACATCGAAGTAATCAATGTAAGTAATATCAAATGCGGATGTAAGATCCATCACATAGTTGCTCTTTGCAGTATCATCTCTAACACCAACTCCAAAAAAATTATTCCCCTTGGTAATTTTTGGAGTTTTTGAATTGTTCCGCTTATGAACTTCATCATACAACATTTTTATTTCACTTTGATCAAGTTTCACACCAGTATGTGTACGATAACCTGCATTGGAGTAATGGGAATGGCTGTGCAAAGCTGAATAGATCACGGGTCTGGTTCCATTCACGAGCTCGAAATCTCCCGGTGCCAACCATTGCCCCTTGGAGTGCTGAGATAGATAGATGGACTTTAAAGCCCCACTAAGGTTATCGATCCGTAAGGTGATGTGCTCCCAATCGCTTACGTGTTGGCCAATCATTCCTAAGTTTATCACGAAAGGTCCACACTGGAACTTGCTACCCCCGTTAAAAGGGTAATATAACCAAATAGCCAGGTCGGTGCATGTTCCACCTAGTGCAGGTTTTGCATGCACGTAAGCCACTGCATCGTACAAAACTCCCTTCTTGACCATTTCTTTTTTCTGTTCGTCAGAAGGGAGGTCTAGAAAAAAATCATCCGCCCCACCGGTGCTTGGAAGGTTTTCCCCGTTGGTCATCACAGGCTGGGGAGTTTGGCCGGTTTTATGTAGCAAGGCACCATTTTGAAAAAAACCACTGAACCGAGGATGGAAAGTACTCCTCCTCTGGATGGAAATACACTAGAGGAGCATAAGCCCTCATCATTGATAAAACTTTTAAGGGATCCGGTGGAGAATAAGAAGCAACAGATGCTATGAGAATGAGGAAAAGAGGTAGAAACTTGTAACACATGATAGCCATGCATGCAAGCGTCAAACGATGGAAGTTGGGTTGAAGGATGTATGCTAGGTTGAAATGACAATAGAGGTATTTATAAAACAATGAAATTAAGTATTGACAGCTATACGATCATCAAATTTTTCTACCAACTTAGAGCATATACTAAATGAGAGATTTTTTTCAATCAGCAAGTAAAAATCGATTTAGCTACTTAACTATTCATATATCTATACTACTAGATTATACCCTGAGAGCGTCACCGGGCTTAGAAATCTAATATGATACATCAATTTAACATATGAAATAGACTGATACGCTTTACAGTCACATGCATGAAAACTTTAGGTAGCACCTAACCTAAAACAATTAACAATGTATCTCTATTGTTAACGCCTAACATTAAACAATGTATAATTCTAATGTTAACATCCAACATAAAACGGTGTATAACTCTAATATTAATACATAACCTAAAACAATCTACAACTCTAATGCTAACAACTAACCTAAAACAATGTATAACTCCAATGTAACTCTAATATTAATACCTATCTTAATGGCTAAAAAATGTACAACTCTAACATACTAATATTGATGTCTGACCTAAAACAATGTATAACTCTAGTAACCTATTCTGCTCTAGTTGAAACTATAATTCATATTTACTGGTTTGAACATAATTAATGACTTGGCTATACATGATTAATGAATTACCTAAACACGTGTTTTTTTCCTGTATGAACAAAACCCCACAAAAATAGTCGTTTTTTTCTCCATTTTTTATATAACACTATGGTACTCATTGGAAATATAATAAAACGTATGTTAATTTGGTGTAATTTTTTTTCTATAAAAAATCTTGTAGATAAAAGATATTAACATTAAAAATTATGGGAGGAAACATAAGAGAAAAAAATCCAATTTTATTTTTATACTTTTTTTCTAAAATTTCTTAATGCCACATGACATACTACATGACACTCTCAAGGAGATAATGGTTATATGAGTGCCCTGCAGTATTTAGGATACTTTGAGAACTCGTAGGAACTCGACGTAAAATGCGGAAAAAAAAATTTCTTTTTTTTACACTCGTTTAAAACTCGTAAACCCCGCTGTAAAAAAAAATTAAAAAAGAATACATTAATTTACGCCAAAATACACCGGTGTAAGGGATTTTATCCTCGTGTAAGTATATTAATATTTTATTAATTATTTTATTGTTGATTAATTGTGAACCACATATTCATTTTTGATTAAAAAAAGTATGTGGTTATAAAGTGAGTTCATATGGTTCTCACAACTCACCTTGGTTCTCAAAATATCCGGATCCTATATATATATATATATGTAGGTTCCTGTACAAAGGACATATTTCGTGAGAAGTATGAGAAGGATTAAGAATTAGCATGTAGGAATCATGTTTTGGATTTAGGAATGATGTTTTAAGTTGTTTTAACTTGAAAAACACCAAATACAACAATCTAAAACACAATACAAAGTATTATAGTCATCAAATTTATAAAATAGCTAAAACACACTACTTAACATTTAAAACACACTATTTAATGTTCTTAGCATGGTGTTTTAACTTTTAAGTCTAAAATACATTGTTTTCGGTTTTTAATTGTTATGTTTGGTATTTTTCTAGGCAAAACAATCCAAAACAACATGACTAAGTTCAAAAAATGATGCCTACATATCAATTTTTAATCATTCTCACACTTCTCACAAAATATTGCCTTTGTACAGGAACCTCACCCTATATATATATATATATATATATATATATATATATATATATATATATATATATATATATGTAGCGAAAGGTAAAATGAGAACCTGTTTGAGTTGGAAGAACGGGAACACACTTTATAACCACACACTTAATTTACTAAAAAAATGTGTGGTTGTAAATTAAATTATAATAAAATATTGAGTGGAATATTCATTTTTTTTAAAAGTCAACATTGGTGTGCTGTAATTTTTACACCAGTGTAAAACCATCGCAAAAAAAAATCATTTTTTTACGGTGAAATTACCCATTTTTACATCGGTGTGTAAATTTTTTTTTTTATAAATTCACATTTTACGATAGTGTTCTCACGGTTCTTCCAACTCAAGCTAGTTTTCATTTGAACCTAATCCTATATATATATATATATATATATATATATATATATGGGGTTAGGATCAAATACATAGTAAAAGAAAAATAGGAAGTCGTAGGAAGGTATCAAACGGATACCAAATGAACTCATTCAAGCGGCATTGAAACCGTCTTATCTTACGAAGTTAGTTTTTAGGTCTTCGTTTTTTGGGGTTTTAGCTTGTAGTTTTTAGAATATGCGTTACATCATTGTATCTTTTTCTTATTTTCATCATTGTGTCTTTTTTCTTTAGCATTGTGTTATATTTTTTCGCACTGTGTTATATTTATGGCTTATTGTGTCATATTTCATGATTTATTATGTTTTTTTTGTATCCTTCTCACCTTTCTCATTTTTATTACACTGTGAGAATTAAAGGGGGTAAAAAATTTAATTTTTTTCAGATTTTTTCCCCATGTGCTTAAACATACTTTCTAGATGAATAATAAAAAAAAATTTAGTGTAATTACGTTATTAAAGTAAATACATTAGTTTACACTAGAGTAATTATGTAATTACTCTACACCAAAAAAAAATTTTTAATTTTTTTTAGTTTTCAATACTATAATACATGTTTAAAAATATGGGAAAAAAATTTGAAAAAAAAATAAAAAAAAATACCTCATTTGATTCTCACAGTTCTTACTAAAAAAACACTTTGTACAAGATCTTTACTATATATATATATATATATATATATATATATATATATATATATATATATATAAGAATTTGACTTTATTAGAGGAGTCCATCATTGTAATTTATCTAAAATCTTAATACACATTATTACATTATTTAAAATAAACCTTTATATAATTAATATTTTATTTAATAAACTTCTAATTCTATCTAAATGTACTAAATGCATTTTCTCAATAATAAATTTTATACTTTTATAAATAAAGATACTAGATAGAAATACATATATAATTAGAAAAAAACTACAGATATTTATAAAAACAAAGTGAGAAATAATGTTATGTAATTGTAAATATCATACCGTTGACACGACAATCAAATTGAAAATATTATATTCTTTAAAATAAGATAACATTATTAATTATATATAACAAGAGAAAGTTATTTAACAATATTTAATATGATATGTAATAATATTAAGTTATTTAACTGTTTATCATATATTTAAAAAATATAACTTGTCGACTAATCCTACTATAATTTATACTTCTTTTTGTACTGGCGGTCCTAAAAAGCATTGTATTACTTATTATGAACATTATATAAAAAATAACCCTTGCACATAATATAATTTGAAGGTACGTGATAAGATGGGTTCATTGCAATTATTATTGGAGATTCATATTGGTTCAAGTCCTCTATTCGTGCTTTCGGATACATGAAATTGTTGGGATTAAATGGATGTTGAAGTGATGTTTTAAGAAACTTATATTCTAACTTCTTTGATAACAAAATAGAAAAAAGATGGCCTGGAAAGTGTCTATTACATTAATTTAGCCAAGAGATAACCGCCACTTTTTTTTTTTCTTAAACTAGTTCGGGTTAAACAAGTTTGAGTTCTTTAAGTTCTTTATCCAAATCAGCACGAGCAAGAAACCACGATGAGCTAAAAATAAACGAAGCCTCCTAGAATCGATTAACGTTGGACTAAAACATTTTTTTAATGTATTCTAGATTGGCAAAAAAGTAATTTAACTTCATTAGAGGAGGGCATCATTCTAATTACCTCAAATCTTAATACACCTTAATATATTATTTAATATAAACTTCTAATTAATTAATATTTTATTTAATAAACTTCTTATTCCATCTACATGTACTAAATGCATTTTCTCAATAACAAATTTTATACTTATACAAATAAAAAACAAGGCAGAAATACATATATAATTAGAAAAAAATTAAAGAAATTTATAAAAACAAAATGGGTAATAGTATTATGTTATTATATATAACTAAAGAGCAAATTAAAGAAATTTATAAAAACAAAATGAGTAATAGTATTATGTTATTATATATAACTAAGGAGCAAATAAATAGACCTAACGTTATCTATTTGTAAATATCATACCATGGACACGACAATAAAATTGAAACTATTATATTCTTTAAATTAAGATAACATGATTAATTATATGTAATAAGAGTAAGTTATTTAACAATTTATCCAATGCATTATATTGTTTAAATTAAAATAACAACATTTATTATGATATGTAATAATATTAAGTTATTTAACTGTTTATATAACTTGTCGATTAAATCCAACTATAAATTATATTTCTTTTTGTACTGACGATCCTAAAATGCATTGTATTACTTATTAGGAACATTATTTTAAAAATTACCCTTGCACATATTATAATTTTAAGGTACGTAGGAGATGGGCTCATTGCAATTATTACTGGAGATTCATATTGGTTCAAGTTCTCTATTCGTGCTTTTGGATACATGAAATTGTTGAGATTAAATGGGTGTTGAAGTGATGTTTTAGGAAACTTATATTCCAACTTCTTTGATAACAAGATAGAAAAAGAAGGCCTGAAAAGTGTCTATTACATTAATTTAGTCTAGAGATGACCCCCCCCCTTTTTTCTCAAACCAGATCGGGTTAAACAAGTTTGAGTTCTTTTAAGTTATTAGGCCAAATCAGCACGAGCAAGAAACCAAGATGAGCCAAAACTAAACCAAACCTCTTAGAATCGATTGATATTGGACTAAAGCATTTTTTTAATGCATTCTAGATGGGCAAAAAAAGTAATTTAACTTCATTAGAGGAGGGCATCATTTTAGTTACCTCAAATCTAAATACACATTAATACATTATTTAATATAAACTTCTAATTAATTGATACTTTATTTAATAAACTTACAATTCTATCTAAATGTACAAAATGCATTTTCTCAATAATATATTTTATACTTATATTTATAAAAAAAACTAGGTAGAAATACTATATAATTAGAAAAAAAACTAAAGACATTTATAAATACAAAATGAGTAATAGTATTATGTTATTATATATAACTAAGGAGCAAATAAATACACTTGACGTTATCTTTTTGCAAATATCATACAGTTGACACGACAATAAAATTGAAACTATTATATTCTTTAAATTAAGATAACATTATTAATTATATGTAATAAGAGTAAGTTATTTAATAGTTTATCAAATACATTATATTCTTTAAATTAAAATAAGAATATTTTATATGATATGCAATAATATTAAGTTATTTAACTGTTTATTAAATGTTTAAAAACTATAACCTGTTGAATAAATCCGACTATAAATTATACTTCGTTTTGTACTGGCGTTCCTAAAAAGCGTTGTATTACTTATTAGGAACATTATATAAAAAATTACCCTTGCACATAATATAATTTGAAGGTACGTGAGAAGATGGGCTCGTTGCAATAACTACTAGAGATTCATATTGGTTCAAGTTCTCTATTCGTGCTTTTGGAATAAATCAAATTGTTGAGATTAAATGGATGTTGAAGTGATGTTTTAAGAAAGTTATATTCCAACTTCTTTGATAAACAAATAGAAAAAAGAAGGCACGAAAAGTGTCCATTACATTAATTTAGCCTAGAGATAACACCCTTTTTTTTCTCAAACCAGTTCGGGTTAAACCTAGTTTAAGTTCTTTTAAGAACTTTCGCCAAATCAGCACGAGCAAGAAACCAGGATGAGCCAAAAGTAAACCAAACCTCCTAGAATCGATTGACGTTGGACTAAAGGATTTTCTTAATGCTTTCTAGATGAGCACAAAAGTAATTTAACTTCATTAGAGGAAGGCATCACTTTAATTAGCTCAAATCTTAATACACATTAATACATTATTTAATATAAACTTCTAATTAATTAATACTTTTTTTAATAAACTTCTAATTCTATCTAAATGTACTAAATACATTTTCTCAATAATAAATTTTATACTTATATATATAAAGAAAACTAGGTAGAAATACCTACAAAAAAAATTAAAGATATTTATAAAAACAAAATGAGTAATAGTATTATATTATTATATATAACTAAGGAGCAAACAAATAGACTTAACGTTATCTATTTGTAAATATTAAACCGTTAAAATTGAAAGTATTATATTCTTTAAATTAAGATAACATTATTAATTATATGTAGAAAGATTAACTTATTTAACAGTTTATCAAATATATGTAATAATGTTAAGTTATTTAACTTTTTATTAAATGTTAAAAAATATAACTTTTCGACTAAATTTAAATATAATTTATACTTCTTTTTGTATTATCGGTCCTAAAAAGCATTGTATTACTTATTTGGAACATTATATAAAGTTACCCTTGCACGTAATATAATTTGAAGGTACGTGATGAGATGGGCTCGTTGCAATTATTACCGGATATTTATATTGGTTCAAGTTCTCTATTCATGCTTTCGGATACGTGAAACTGTTGAGATTAAATGGATGTTGAAGTGATGTTTTAAGATATATTCGAAGTTCTTTGATAACAAAATACAAAAAAAGAAGGCCTAAAAAGTGTCCATTACATTAAATATTGCCTATAGAGATAACCCTCCTTTATTTTTCTCAAACCAGTTCGGGTTGAACAAGTTTGAGTTCTTTTAAGTTCTTTGGCCAAATCAGCACAAACAAGAAACCAGGATGAGCCAAAAATAAACCAAACCTCCTAGAACTGATTGTCGATAGATTAAAGCATTTTTTTACTTTTACAATATTTTAGTTTTAGGTTTTTTTATTAGTGTTGTTATTACTATTTCATCTAAATTTCCATTTTACTCTCATTCAAAATTGGTTTGTCCCGCCGCGTAATGCTGGTTCCCTTCTAGTGTGTGTGTGTGTATATATCAGAATGATAAATTAAAAACTCACTTGAGTTAAAGAAACTTTGCAAGCCCAATCCTGACCATTGATCATCATCATCAATGGCCTAAATTAAATCTAGTTTTTTTACACCTTTTCAAATCATTATTTTAATCACAAAAGTACCAAAAGGGTAATTTTCTACATCACTCTCTCTCATCTCTTTGTTTTTTCTCTTGTCTCTCCTGCTTTCTCTTTCCTTTCTCCTGGCAAGTTTTACTCTCTCTCTCTCTCTCCTGTCATATCATGCTCTCTTTCTCCTTTTTTTAACTCACCTAACATTTTGTTCATTTTATCATTGTTACAATATATTAAAATTTCTCATTCTTTATCTTAAATTTGTAGGTATAACAATAATTTGTAATAATAAAAATGTAACGATAACTTTGTAATTAACAATACGATATAAATTTGTAACAATAATTTTGTAAGAACTTATTGTTACATAATATATACATGTAATTAAATAAATTTAACATTGTAACAACTTATAAGAAATCTATTGACATAAATATGTAACATTATGTTACTAGGAATGTTAATATATAATATAACAATGTTACATGGTCTATATCATATAATTTACAATGTGACCCGAAAAAACAATATATGATTTACAACTTAAGGATGTTACCAAAAAAAATCCAAAACTAAGCCCTTTTCTCATCTTTATCAACCCTTCTGCCTTCATTGAAAAAAATGAAATATTAGTTAAACAATCTTTAAAGTACATATTTGTAAGAAAAATATCAAATCTTTGTAAAGTTAAAACATTACACCTGCATATTTTATTAGCAAACCAAACAAGACAATTATATGTAACATTACTAAAAACACAGTTACAAATATGTTACACAAAAATGATAGGACCTGATTACAAGTAGGTTCTTATTACAAATTTGTTACACAAAAATGATAGGACCTAATTACAAGTAGGTTCTTACTACAAAATATGTCACATAAAATGTATCCTCCAACACATTTTGCACAAGTCATTATAGCAATAAACACAAATCTCCATCATAGAGACTCATTTTAATTAAAAAAATGAAAATAAATAAATAAATTTCCCCCATAAGCTAGTATATTGATATATATATATATATTTTTTCAAACAGTTTCCTCTTGAAACATTTATGAACCTTTTAATCTAAGAAATAATCAATAATAAAAAACAAAAACCCAAAAAAAAGGGAAAAAACATTTTATAAAGCAAACCCACTGAAAGGCTCCATTTACCGTCGTTCATCTGGGTTTAACAAAAGGCTCCATTAATCCAAACGCATTTAACTTATCCTTCACAAGAAAAACCTTAGTAAGCTCAACTCAAACCCCAAACTCAATTGGCAAAGGCGGACACACCAAAGAAATAACCGAATGAATCTATAACTATCAGATCCGATGTTGTTCAACTCAAAACACAGATCTAAAGGGTAGCATGGCAGTCACAGATCTAAAGGGTAGTAGGGCGATGATGTTGCGAGGAACAACACATATGAACAAGAAAGATGGAAAGGTGTAACAGATCCGACCATCACAAAACGAGTTTGTGTTACAGACCGGACCACCACAAAACACCGCCGCCTTACTCCTGAACGACCCGTGAACACCACCGCCGCCTTACTCAGTTTGTCGAACCTGAACCTTCAACTTGCATCTGAATACAAACCCTCAACTTGCATCTTCTCAAAAAGTTCATGTTAGTCTTTTTAGAAAATTGTTTAAGATGAGAGTGTCCTTTAGACTTGGTGTATAGAGAGAGATATATGACATAATGAAAGAGGTGAGAGATTGAGAAAGATAAAAAAGTTGAATGAGAAAGGTTAAGAGTGTTGAAACATGTGTCAGAGGAGAGATGAAAGTAATTGACAAAACTGCCCTTGCATATTAATACAAAAAAAAAGAGACGTGGCTGATTATTGACCCTTCATTGGGCTTGCAAAGTTTCTTTTAACTCAAGTGGGTTTCCAGATTATACTTCCCCTATATATGTATAGGGCCACAAGGCGTTAATACGAAAAAATACCTTACTTACGAGCTCTGTATCATAGACGACGTGAGTGCAAGGCCAAGTTTAGTAAAAATATTTCGTATATTTTATTAGTCACTTTTCTAGTGAAAATTTGGCGCGCATGAAGCATCGGTAACATCAACTTTCTTATGATAACCTGAATTTAAAAAGAGAACAGTAAAAATATAAAATAATAATCATAATTATTAACTAGGTTTTAACCCGCGCGCGTTGCGGCACGCTATGCCGTATTTCTTATTTCATAAAAACCTAAACATTTTCGAGCGAGTTACACACATGGTTCCTAACACTTCATAGGTTTGTGTTGCACACTGATAACCTCAAAAAAAATCTTGTTTCCTGCTACTTTGTTGTTTTCTTCTACAAAAAGAGTAAGCTTTTTTCTTCCTAGTAGTTTCTGCTCGCCTTGTCTTGTCGTTTAGGGTTGTTGTATCTGTTGAATAACCGTAACAAACATCATCATCATTATCATACTCAGTTAATCCCACCTATAGCAAAGCTAAGGTAGGGTCTGAGGAGGGTAAGATGTAGACAGTGTTACCTCTACCCCTAAAGAAGAACATAAGTTAATAAAAGAATTGGGTGCTTACCATAATAGTATCTTTAAAAGAGGACTGAAGAGGAATAACTATCAATAGCTTACATATATAGTCCTACTTACTCGGACTAACAAGAGAGACAAACTATAGGTAGAGTTAACCCATAATGTGAAGAAAAAAAGTTGACTACTACATGTTGCATTGGAAATATCTACTCATATTCCAAAAGATAGGCTTTGTTTGTACTGTTCCTAAGAAATACTCAAAATGTTATATGTACTAATTCACATATCCTTATTTGTAAACGATATTTAGTAATACCCGATGCTTTATCCAAGTATGTACTATTTGTCTATCTATGAACGTATTAAAGCATATAGTGTATTAATTAGTAAATACCAATGAACAAAATGGTTCCTAATGGTTCCCATGAACTAGTGGTAAGGGGCGCATTTAATTCCAAGTAAAAAAGTGGTGACTCCGCGTGAGAGATGCATAGGCATTTGTACATAGTGTTTGTCAAATAAAAGAATTCTATTAAAGAGAGATTTATATTAAATAGCTTGCGTAATGAAAAAACAAAGATATCAGTTTAGCACATAATACTAGTAATATTGTCTATGTTAATTCAATATTTCTCAGATATCTGCAAGCTAAGATATAACTTATGTTTTAATGCTGCTTCCTCTAAGAAGATATTTGATGGAGGCAGCGAACATCGCCTTGAGGTCGAGGTTGTGTAGAACACCAAAAGCGAGCATCGCCTTGAGGTCCTGCAGAACAAAGAAATATCCATTGAGAATCAACATTGGCTTTTGCCAAAGCAACTCATACAAGCACCCCTAAACAATATTCACACATCCACATGTAGAAGGAATGATATTTCTAAAGTTTTTTTGTAAATGTAATCATATAAAATTCAACCTTGTTCATAGTATTATGTACAACCTAACCTAGACACCTAGTAGTATCAGTGGAGTATGCACCAGCAAACAACTTTGTTAGTTCAGTAGCTTCCGGCCCACATGGAACACATTCAACACAAAATAGGTATCAATAAATATAATTAACCATTATTAGTATTACTTGAATTGTTATTTTAAAGTGCAAGTACGGAATTTTATACCTGAACAGAGAGCGAGTGCATAACTACAATAGTAGTAAAGCTTAGAAAACTTAAAGAAAAGGAACTAATTACGACATTTGAAAGTCATATTTGAAATGAATATAAAAACCCCAACAATGAGTTTGAATCATTGTAATAGTAGGAATCCATTACCTATGATAGTATCAATCATCTTCATGAAATCCACCTTTCTTCCTCCGCGCAAAAGAAGATGACATTATTTATTAGAAAACTCCTACAGTTCTACTTAAAGAAATCACCTTATGCATGTACTTACAGTAACATAGTTGAGCATGATCCCTAGTGCACTTGTACAAATCTATTGAAGAATGAAGACATTAACAAACATCTCCTGTGTTATGACTTATGAGCCCATTGGCCTCCGCAGCCGGGATTATGCTGTAACCAATCCTACAAACCAAAAGTCCAAAAGTAAAAACAATCATAACTAAGGTAATCAATTAGTAGGAACATGATATTAAGTACAGAATGTAGTTAGTTGCGGCGGGGATCACGAATTAACGAAGCTCCAAACAAATTTGTGGACATGGCAAAATTGATTGTACAGCAGTTTTAAAACAAAATTTACACACATAAAAACGTAAAAACATAATCTTGCTTTGCAACAGGTATGGAGTTCATTAAGTGTAACCTGCAACACCAATTGGGATCGACAAAGTTGATTATGATATTTGTAAATGGAAGGAATCGCGTTTCTGTTACACCTGTCATTCTGCACACCAAACGTACACCCAAAAAAAAAGTTAAAGACACATAAAAAACAGTTTAATTACCAATTTTTTTTAGTTCAACATAACATGTGTCCTATAGAAGATATGTTGGCTGCAAGTAAAAGGTTTCTCATGCCATAACAATATTCCATTATCATCATTGCTTGAATTCGACCATGGTGGAGGCACCCATAAACATCGTTAACTTATATTTATGGTGTTGAATTGTCGTCGGTAATAGCAGGTATGTCTCGATCTTGCTTCAATTTCTTTCTAATTTCGACTGTAGTTCCAAAAAATCGAATTCAATTATGTTGCCTGTGTTGTTGGCCCAGATTAGATGTGCAGCGAACAAGAATTAAGAAATACAACAAAGATTAACACAAGATAAAAATAATTACGATATATTATAGAACAAAGGAATGTTTCAATACAAAGAACACAATAATTCTGAACGATTTGTTTGTCTTAGAGGATTGTGAATGTGAACAATCTTGATAACCGTAGAAAGTGCCTTGATCCTTGTTAATATATGTTTCGAATAGATGGGATGATTCAGAAACCGTTATGTCTGTTGTTTTGAACCGTTGTGTCTGATCTTCCCCACCCGTTGACTTTCAGTTTTGGCGCCAATTAACGGTTTTCAACTGTAAGGGCATTTTTGTCCATTTGCTGCTTCAAGACTTAAATCATATTTTCGAGTTATTCCTGTTTGATCTGATAATGTGCAGTCCATTCTCAGCAGCCTTGAATCATTGTTGTTTTCCTTGTTTAGATGCCGAGTGGTCTTGATCTTCGAATGCTTTCAATGTGTCATGACCCATTTGCTTTGTCTTGAGTATTATACTACTAACTTATCTACTATAATGTTCTACATATTACATATATTATACATAAGTATTCTTAATTACAACACAACAAATATAAATGTTAATAAGTTATATTTACAAATCAACACTCGCCCCTAAATATAACTAGGGCTCATGGGACTTGTAGGTAATGTTTCAATGGCTTCCTTGAGGGCTTTTTCGGCTTGAGTGAAGTCCACATTCCTGCGCTTCATGTATCTTTTTGCAGCCCTCCAATCACCTCCCATGTATAGTGCATAATCCTCTTCATTTGGCTTTATTTTCTTGTTCGATGATGATGCTTCCATAGACATGTTTGATGTTGTGTTTACCCTTCTAACTTGACTATTTTCGTGCCTTTCATTTATCATATTCGCGGCTGTTTTCCGGGCATTTTTGTGGACTTGGTATTGCCAATCTAATACATCAAGGTATTGAGCATACAAGATTCGCATCATATCCTTGTCCTCATAGTCAAATCTTAATTCTTTTGCGATCACAACCCATATATTGTACATTGAAACACGCTTGTGACCACCTTCCTTTTGTACCATTATGTATAAATCATATAATTCAACATACTTTCCGTTTTCAAACCTAGGAGGGATCGGTTATTCCCAAGAATTCCTTTAGAAACCAAGATACCATTTGTATGAATGGTCCTTTAAGGATGTTTCTATGTGCCCAAGGGAATTCCATGTCATGTATGATGTCCAATAACTCAATGCACTTTTCGAGTGAGTCTATGTTTATACTATTAATAACATCATCAACTTGTTTCATGTTGGA
The DNA here is from genome assembly GCA_030844895.1 of Ambrosia x helenae. Lineage (NCBI taxonomy): Eukaryota > Viridiplantae > Streptophyta > Magnoliopsida > Asterales > Asteraceae > Ambrosia > Ambrosia x helenae. The sequence continues at coordinate 11,236 of JAUTDX010003934.1, read as the reverse complement.
ATCGGCCTCGGCAGAAATAGACTCAAAATAACCATTTAAATAGTCATCTTTCATCCTATTATGATCCACTTCACCGTTTTCCAACATGGTCGATATATCTTCCTTTGACTCACTAGTGTTTTCTATGAAACGGAATTGCATACTTTTGTTTTTGAACATATTCTCAACAATACAAAAGTTTCCCACAACCTTAACTACAAATCCTTGAAGTATAAGTTGAGGAAGACTTAGTATGTTATCATCTAAGTCGGTCGAGTAGAATACATTTGGTATGACCAAATGTTGATCTTCAACCGAGATACTTATTATTCCAACCCCTCTAATGAATACAAACTCCTTTTTAATCCTACTCTCAACCCCAAAAGATTTCTTTAATTTAAGAAAGAAATCTAGATTACCCGCAATATGATTTTGGAGATTAGGACTAACATACCACATATCCTTCCATAGGCCGTTGTCCGACCCTTTGAGAATGTAATCTTCTCCACAACCGAAAGACTTTTCTGGATAATATGATATCCCGATGTTTATGGCATCCCTTATCAATTGTGCACCCTCGTCTCTTTCTTTGATGTCACAAACTCCAATAAGATGACCCGGTTGTTTGCAATAATAGCATTTTCTTGTTTCGATTCCTCTTCGCCTTAGTGCAGCCTTCCTTTCTTTCCTTTGTCTGAATCTCGCCATGTATTGTGGCCTAGATCCCGTGTATGAAATCCCGGTTGAATGAGACATATTTTGTGTTATGTACGAATTGATTAAAAGACTAAGGTAATGTGTTCCGAAGAAAAAAAAATTCCTTCTGATGTGGTACTTGACAGAAAACGGAAATAACTTGATTTTACTTGACTTCTGATAGACGAATCAAACTTTCAGAATTATGACCAATATGACAAACTTGACTGGTAATTATAACTTGTGTTAGAAACAAAAGACACAGAAACAGGATATTATAATTATGTATACTTCAAGTAATCTGGACAGATGATGAACAATTGACAAGTACTTTAGACAGGAAGATTGAATACAGAGGGACAGACACTAGTACTATGAACAGAAACGATTTGATCACTGATCAAATGATTGAATAAAAAAAACTTGACACAAGAACGACGAAGAGACAGAAGATGAACACTGAAATGATATACAAACAGACTTGATTCTATGTTCCGTGGCTCTGATACCAGTTTGTTGACCCAGATTAGATGTGCAGCGAACAAGAATTATGAAATACAACAAAGATTAACACAAGATAAAAAATAATTACGATATATTATAGAACAAAGGAATGTTTCAATACAAAGAACACAATAATTCTGAACGATTTGTTTGTCTTAGAGGATTGTGAATGTGAACAATCTTGATAACCGTAGAAAGTGCCTTGATCCTTGTTAATATATGTTTCGAATAGATGGGATGATTCAGAAACCGTTATGTCTGTTGTTTTGAACCGTTGTGTCTGATTTTCCCACCCGTTGACTTTCAGTTTTGGCGCCAATTAACGGTTTTCAACTGTAGGGGCATTTTTGTCCATTTGCTGCTTCAAGACTTAAATCATATTTTCGAGTTATTCCTGTTTGATCTGATAATGTGCAGTCCATTCTCAGCAGCCTTGAATCATTGTTGTTTTCCTTGTTTAGATGCCGAGTGGTCTTGATCTTCGAATGCTTTCAATGTGTCTTGACCCATTTGCTTTGTCTTGAGTATTATACTACTAACTTATCTACTATAATGTTCTACATATTACATATATTATACATAAGTATTCTTAATTACAACAAAACAAATATAAATGTTAATAAGTTATATTTACAAATCAACATGTGTTTTAGTCAACAATAATTCAGAAGGTAAAGTCTGAAATCGTTGATTATTTTATGACTCTTACCTCGCTGATGCTTATGCTTATGCTGATGATATGATGGACGTACGCATGTTTCGAAAAGTCGCATTAAAGCATGCATTCGAACATCACATGTGCACAGATTCGCAACGACCACAGCCTTTGAGGTTCAACAATGCTTCATCGCCTCATGCTTTTCAAAACTACCAATGACATCCGAAAAACTCAAACCAAATTTAACTTATAAGCATGAAATTATAAAAATGCCAAAACGAAAATTAGGTTCGTCCCAATTATTAATAGATTTATAGGGATAGAATAAGATGCCTAAAAGGCTAACACGACAATCGAGTGGCTTTACCCCTTATTGATTCAATTTCGTGTACTGCATGATCAAGAACGTTAATCACTACGCCTGTTAAAAATATTTTTACACTTAAAAAATTCCCTTTTTTTTCTGAAAATGGAGCATCATCGTTAATTTTTTCCTCAAACGGTTGGTATGCAAAACCAATGCAGATTTCTTGTGTTTTATTAAAAATCTAAACCCTTATAACTTCGTTACGTGAACATCAAAAACTACCAACATATCCACTCGAATGTTGTATAAATACATAGAAATAGAAGTAAGAACTATATGTACCTTTTGTCATTGGAATTATATCTTGGTGTGGCATTATTGTAGGAGAGAGGTGCCCAGTAAAACTACACTGGTTTGTTTTACACGGGAAGTCTTCACTTTTTCTTGTTCATGTTGATGTTCATGTTCTTACTCTTCCTTATTTTCCCTAAAATTCGAAAAGAAAATATTAGAAGTCTAAATATAATTATGTTGAAAATCACAAATTCCCACGTAATATCCAAAAATTAATTTTTAGTTGAATGTTATTATCAATATTGTATCAAATCAAATGCTATATCGGCAAGCGATCCATCTCCAGTAACCTGATATAGCTTTTAGGTAATACTTTGGTCACAGGAAAATCTACTAATATATATAAATAAAAGCATATGAGGGACACTTGGCACTTTGTGAGGGCTTCTTATTATTTTTTTCCCGCTCATTTTAATGGGTAAAAATCTGGGTTATGGATACTCCATATACCCATTATGGTTATTTCATTAAAAATATGAGTTATTGTTATTTGGTAAAGTTAACTTTTCATCTCTCTTCTCTTCATCGACGATTTCTTCATATCTAGGGTTTGTAATCAGTTCATCAATCCTTCGATAATCAACCGTGGTTTCTACTGAATCTCAAACAACATCTTCTATATAATAGAAGGCGTTATTTCCTCCTTTGGTTCTAAATACTTTTTAGGGTTCCTGATTTCATTCTCCAAGATAATCAGGTATATAAATAAAAGCATATGAGGGACACTTGGCACTTTGTGAGGGCTTCCTATTATTTTTTTTCCCGCTCATTTTAATGTGTAAAAAAATCTGGTTATGGATACTCCATATACCATTATGGTTATTTCATTAAAAATATGAGTTATTGTTATTTGGTAAAGTTAACTTTTCATCTCTCTTTCTCTTCATCGACGATTTCTTCATATATAGGGTTTGTAATCAGTTCATCAATCCTTCGATCATCAACCGTGGTTTCTACTGAATCTCAAACAACATCTTCTATATAATAGAAGGCGTTATTTCCTCCTTTGGTTCTAAATACTTTTTAGGGTTCCTGATTTCATTCTCCAAGATAATCAGGTATAGTAATTTTGATCTATAATAATCGGACATGGTTTTATACTGCATCTGAAACCATATTATAGTATTATAAGTAGTGTTGCTTACTTCCTTCATCATCAATTTCAGGAGCAGTCGTTATCTTCGTGAATCATTGGCCGTTTTTTTCTCCTTCCGATCAAACGCGTTAGGGTATTATAATTTTTGTTTTAACTGTTATTATCATTTTGCATTGTTTTTTTTTTATTTTGATATTTTTATAAATTAGGGCTTTTTATATCTTATCTGTTATTCTAAATTTTTAGTTGTTTTGTTAATTTTTATGTAATGTACATTTAAAGATACTTTATTATGTATTGTGAATCCCTGTTTTTGTTCCTGAGTATACTATTTGGTTTGATTGTGTCCTATTTGTCCTGCTTATAATAATTTTTACTGTATTGGTCCTGCCTATAATATTTTGACTGTAGTTAGCATAAAGAAGTATGAATGAACATGATGTTAACATATGTTTTTGTTATTGTTTTTCCCTGTGTTTGATTTATGGGATGGTCTTGAATAGTCTGTGGTGCCTTAACTATGGCTCTTATGTTAACTTCTGTTATTAATTACCATTTTTAATGAAGTTTTAAATGAAATTATTCATTTCTTGAGTTTTAGTGGTCAATTTAGCTATGGTGTGTGCCTGTTATTAGGCACAAATCTTTAAAAATCCTAGGTTGTATAACTATAGAAACAAGTCGTAGCAGGTGGCTTCTAAAAGCCTAAGTTGTTCTTAGTCGTTAGCATATTTGTAAGGGCGTAATGTATTTGTTTACCTGCAAGTATTGAAACAAGTTGTCTCAAAAGACATTAGGGAAAAAAATGTCATATAAAAGGTAAAAATGCTTTTGTTTTGCTACTTATTGATACAAGTATGGTTATTGATAATACATATTTGCATTTAATTAGTAGGTAACAATTACGGTGATCCAAAGTTGAATAATTATTTTGTTGCTTTTGGATTAATTAGAGTAATAATGTTATGTTTGTTGATGTAATTCTTTGTTCATTAATCTGTTTTACAGGAACACTGTTTGAACAATTAACAATCAGGAAAAATGGTTTTCAGTTTCTTCAAACCTATCCCTGTGAACGACGTCACCTACTTGATAATATTATATCTACTATTGTATACATTTTTATTATCTTTAAACTGTTTTTGCATTATATTGTTATCAAACACTTTAATTTTTATTATAGCATATTAACAATATATTTATTTAAATAAATAACAGATCTGCCGCCATGTTACGACCATAATTACCCTGTCGGTCCTGTTTGATAACGACGGATGATGATCAGTTTTGGGGTGTAACAATTGAACAAAAGTCAGACTCATTTCGGATAACAACCGGATGGAGCAAAGTAGTAAAGGATCTTCAGATTATAGTAGGGGATTTCGTTGTCTTTGAGTTGTTCGAACATCTTACTTTTAGAGTTACCCTTTTAAAGGATGTTCAAACAAAAGATGTATCTAACAAGTTCCCGTATTGGTTTATAATACCGGCAAAAAACAGAATGGTAAATCTCCACATTTCATTCCTTTTTTTTAATTATTTTATATTTATAGAATGTTCTTTTGGTTTATAATACCGGCAAAAAACAGAATGGTAAATCTCTACATTTCATTCCTTTTTTTAATTATTTTATATTTATAGAATGGTTTCTTATGCGGTTATATTTTTTGATTGAATATATGTAGCATTTGCCGGATGATTATAATCGAGCACCATTTCAAAGACAATATGCTTCCACATCCGGTAGTCATAAATTTCGGAGACGTTTATCAATGGACAGTGATGATGCAATGGTATATCTTTGGCTATTATTTCACTGAAGGTTGGAGCGCTGTTTTTAAAGATCTAAAATTACGCATTGGAGACTTGCTGATTCGCTTAGCTGCCTATTCGCTTAAAGGTTTTTTTTTTAAACAACATGATCTAATTCAAAGCATGACAAACCTGTAACCCAGAACACTGATCCAGAGGCATCTTCAACATACATCTTAGACAACTGACTCACAGATTCAGATGGAAGCTAGCGCCTATTCGCATAAGGGTTTGGTTAGTTTAAAAACAACAACACGATCTATAATTTCAATATTCCAACTATAAAAAAATGGCAATAATTCCTATATTTATCTGCTGCAAATTAGGTGCTTATTCATTTTTGTTTGGTTTGTGGCCTACAAAAAATGTGTGATAATGATTGGCAGCCTTTTAACCAAATAACCCATGGGACATGAAAATCATCTATAAAACTTTTGTTGTGATGAAGTGATGTAAAAGAAAGCTTCTTTCTATTCTATTCTATTCTATTCTTTTTTTTTTCAACTGATATAAACGACTATCCCTTATTTTCATGCTACAATGATGTTCTTGAACATGTCTGAGTCTATGCGGCCCACTTTTGTTTTGATGCGTAAGGAACGGTGAAATTAAGCAAAAGAACCAGTGTGCGATGTCAAGGCAAATCGAAACATGCAACCCATTTTAAAAACAACAACACGATCTATAATTTCAATATTTTAACTGTAAAAAATGGGTATAATTCCTATGTTTATTTGCTGCAAATTAGGCGTCTATTCACTTTGAGATTTGTTTGTTTAAAAACAACAACACGATCTATAACTTCAGTATTTTAACTACAAAAAAAAAAAAAAAAAATTGGCACTTAGGTGCTTAGGCGCATATTCGCTCAGGTGCCTATCGCTTAGGCGCCTGCCCACTTTTGACTTGATGTGTAAGCACAAAGGGAAGAAAGTTGAAAAACAATATAAAAAGCCATACCTCAGTCGCCTACTCATCCATTTACATAGGACCCATATTATACCTGGAAAATTCGAAGAACAAACGTCAACAACGTTAAAGAGAAATACGCGAGACACATAAAAAACACATGCATTCTGAATGGAAATCTTAGTGCCAATGAACCTACTTGTGTTGTTCTGTTTATACAAAAGACTTTATATTTTCTTTCTTTGAATCAAGATTTTTATTTGAATGTGTATAGATACAAAAGACCGTGGGTCACCCTTATGGAGGTATGCCACAAATACATAAATGAAACCATTGCATAAAAAAAATGCAAAGCAACTTAACTTGAGTTATAATAAAAAAGAGGTAGAAAAAGCACCAACAAATATTCGCATATCAAACGTTGATTATAAGGTGTAAATAAAGTTGTTACTTACTAAGTAATGACAATTAGATAAATGATCTACAATGACAAAATGAAAACACAACTTTGATTAGTAGCATTAAAGCTATAGTATAAGTTTTTTTTTTTTTTTTTTTTTGCATATGAAAACCAAAGTTCATATATCAATTTGTTTCAATAACGATTATCTTTCTCATTAAAACAAAATGCGAAAGTTACATCATAATAGCAGGTAGACGAGCAACAAGCTGCGCCGCCACCCCTTTTTGAATTGCAAACCCTAGTCTACTAAAGACAAAACCTTGCCCCCTGGGGATGAAACATTGCTATGGACGACCCGTTGGACCCTGGTCAAGAAACGAATGGCTTCTGGCGCCAGGGAGCCAAAGGTGTCGAAGGCCAGAGGGATAAAGACATGTTGGTTATCTGCACAAGCTTTAGCGTGTTTATCTACTTTCTTTGATTCCGCCTTTCTTGATGCTTGCCCAGCTACGAACCCTGTTTCCCTTAACCCAACCAGCGGAGATACCCCGGTGAGGTCCACACAGGCATGTTTCCCCCCCTCTCCCACCAAAGACAAGCAGATCTGCGGGTCGCAGGGTGGATCTCCCTTCCGTGGGATCTGTGAGGAAGTTTACAGGGGCCTCCTTTTTGGCAGAGATCCCAGCTCTTCTCAAGATATCCCACAAAACGTCTCTCGCCCAGTCATGCCGATATTTGAAACCAGGGAGCTCCTTGCAATGAATTGCATGCTCCCCGTATTTATCCATGCAAGTTTTACGGCAGATGGGGCATGTTTCATCTTCCGGGTACATAGGGATCATCAATCGGTACTTGAGTATAGCCCTGTACTCTACTGCAGACATGCATTGACCCAAACCCTCAATCGGGATAACGGTCAAAAAATCCTGAGCATGAGGGCCCTTTAGGCATTCAATCACCGCCTTCTGGCGAGTGGACAACTCAAAAACTTCTCCCAGGCTCTGAGCAGTTTTGCTAAAAAGAGCATTCGCCAAAGTTTTTTGTGGCTTTGGGGGGCGGTGTCCTTGTTAGAAAAACCGCCAAAATCAAAGTCCGGGAGATAGACATTTAAGCGTTCGAGCGCCTGTTGATAGTCTGGGTCTAGTCCAATGACCCCACTGTTTCGGAGGATATGATCCTGAAGTTCCCAAGACTGAGCTCTGGACGCCACAAAGGCATAGACCCCAACATCTCGAGCTGAAAGGAGGCCCAAACCACCTAAACGCATCGGCAAAGATGCCAAGCGCCACTGGAGGTCCCCGAAGAAGGGGCCGCCACACACAACTATATCTTCAATAGCTTCGCGGAGACCATCATCGAAAAGGGATACCGCATCCACCATGAAGTGGGGTTGGCAAGTTCGTAACCCAAAAAGTAGCTTAGCGACCCCCATGCATGACCTGAGCAGCAGGAGTTCACTCTGGGGATCTCTAAGGCGGGGAAGTAGTTTCATGAGGGCAACCGCACTCGTAGCCCGCCGCCCTGCCAACTCCCCGATAAAGGTAGGATCTCGGCTAACAGCCCCACCAAGGAGCTTAATCCCTTTCTCAGGTCTACCATCCCTGTCGGGAAAAGCCCTTCCTGACTTTTCAACCCGTCACACGTCGGCCAAAAGACCTCTGTTTTCTTAATATTGAGATGAAGCCCCAGAGATGGCCCATGCGCATTGATAATGTCTAAAGCCCTAGCAACCTCCACTGCGTTGCCTATAATCGTCCCATCATCCAAATACCAGGCATGAAACGGTAGGTTACAGTGTTCCTGAATCCGCATGATAAGGGGATGTAAGGCGAGGGCAAAGAGAAGGGGCCCCAAAGGATCTCCTTGCTGCACTCCGGTGGTAGCCCCAATACAATCATTGCCCACATACAGCCTAGCTGGCTGGGCATAAAGGAACTGGACCCACGGATAAATGGACGGGCATCGTTGGTGAACCTCTTGGAGAAAAACTGTACGGTCGACCATGTTGAAGGCGTTGGAGAAGTCTACTGTAAGCATAGCCAGAGACCCATCCGCATGAAAAGAGTTGAGGAACCTGTTGGCACTGTGAAGCACCGCCTCTGCCCCATTTGGTACCCCTACTCCAAATTGAAAGTCCCCCAGGTACTGGGCAATGTCTTTCCCAACCTTCTTCATTGCCACCTTAGAAACTAGCCTTCGCCAAATGCCCCCCACAGCAATAGGCCGAATTCCATTATCGGGCTTCAATAAGGGGGTGAGGGGGGCCGATGCAATGAACTCGGCCAATGTCTTAGGGCAGGCCCCCCTAAGCCATAGGTTGACAACTTCAGTGATGGCCGCGAGCAACCCCGAGGAAGTCACTGAGCCTTCACCCCCAATAGCATCCAACAGGTGTTGGGCCCGTATCCCGTCCCTACCACAAGATGTCCCTTTAGGGAAAGATCGAATACATTTAAGCACACAACCCTCATCTACTGATAAAGCGGTTTGGGCGATGGGGTTAGAAGGAAAGGATGGAGGCGGCACCACTGGGTGTTTATCAATGAGGGCCTTCATGGTCGATTCACATATGGGGGCGACTCCACTAGAGCACAACACCTTTACCGCCGCCGTGAAATGACCATCCCTGACTTTTCGAAGACATTGTTTTATGTTAGGTTCGCTTGCATTGTCCTCTCCCATTTTGGCTTCTCCCCTAGATACCGAGACCTCCCCTGTGCTATCCAAAAGAGAAGAAACCAAGACCGCAAACCCAGACCCATCTTTCCATTCTCCAAGTGCTTGCATGATGCTACTACACTGCAGAGATTTCCTGTTCCCTGATCTTCGTTCTTGCCTGGAGGACGGTCTGATCACCCTCAGGGTTAACCGTGGAAGCAATAGCAATTGGACCCAGTTGTCCACCGAGCTTGGCGACGCCACTACTTTGCGTAAAGCACCTGTTAACGCTTGAGCAAACATCAGACGACAACTAGGGGGGATGCTTTTAACAGTCTGAATAGGGAGGGAAAAGACACGCTCGAGGAGGGCAACATCCCCAACCCTCCCGGTTGGGTGACGTGGGTTTGCGTCGTCTACCGTTGGACATGGTTTCCGTATCCCAACAATGAAATCTTCGACATCTTCGGAGACCACGGCGAACGATACAACCTCATCGTCATGCTTGCATCCTCTACTGAGAGCATGCATCACCATGCACCTCCCACATAACCACTTATCTCCTTCCTTGAGAACTTTCCCGACATCTAAAAAAAGGTCCTGATCGTTCGAGATAGCCTCCTTCAGAAATAGCCTTCGGTTTTCTGTGTTGAGGTGGGTGCTTTGGATGTGTCCAAGAAGGCGCAGAAATCCACCATGCCCCGGTTTGCCATCTTTACAGTCGTGAAAAAGTTTAAAGGGGCAGGCCCGCAGACCACTAACAGAGCCCTGCGCAGAACTACGTGACTTGGCGTTCCGGGCCCTCCTGGCAGGGGCCATGTGCGAAATGTAAACCGCCGAGGATTTCAAAATAAGTTGGTTGCACAAACAACAAACACATAAATATGAACAAAACCAAATAAAACCTGCTTAACGTAACGAGATAATGGATAGAGAGAAAGTGGCCATCATAAGGTAGCTGGAGGCAGAAGCCATGGAGTCGAGCAACAAGAAAACGTTCTTCAAAGCAACCAAAATTGCAACCCCCAGCGAAGAAGAAGAAAGTTTGGCTGATGTAAAAAATGTTCTTTAGAGCAACCAAAAATGCAAAATCAACGACAATTACACTGGAGGCCCAATCTTAGGATCCCTAGTTATATCTCTGCCGACCTTGGTTCATTTTGGTGAAGATGAGCACTACGATGACGATGCTATTGAAATAAAAGAGAACAATTAGATAAAAAAACCGGCAAGCAATCGTCTGATTTGATTAACCAAAGATGTGGAAAAGATGGTTTCTCTTGATGTTGTTTGTAAACGCGTGGAGAGCAACATGTGAACCTTACAAAATGCCACGCGTTAAAAAAATAAAGAAAACAAATGTACAGGGAACCACGTGCAACAGAGTGAAAAAAGGGATACCAAAGCCACCACAACCGGAATCGAACCTGAGACGCATTGGACAATAAGCAACAACAAAACCACCACACCAACAGACCATTTTGGTGATTGTCTCAACACAAATATATTTATAAATCAACTAAAATGGAAAAACACTGTTCATTTTCACTTTAAATTAATACATAGTATAATAGTACTAGTACTAGTATATTAAACTTCTAATTAATACTAGTATAATGATTTGATAAGTATCCTATATAATGATACTAGGTGAAATCCCGTGTGAAAACAGAGGAAGACTATATCATTTTTTAACACAACCTGTCTTTGTTGTAAGCAAAACCTGTTTAGTAAGATCTGTTCCTTTGATGATACTAGTTAATAGATACTGATTAGATGTTTTAATACTGAAGAGTGTTACAACTAGGGCTGTGCAAAGGGTCCGGAACCGACCCGACCCGAACCCACCAGAACCGCATA